>JAVYIG010008828.1:0-84919 GCA_035222895.1 Strongylocentrotus droebachiensis | reverse complement strand
TATAAACATAATTATAATCACTTTACAATGTAATGTAACAATCAATATTCTGTTTGGGAACATATAAATCATATAAGTCAATTTACAATGTAATGTAACATATCAATATTCTGTAAACATATATACCGTATAAATCAATTCATCATAATGCCAATATTCTTTCATAGTTTCAGTGGACAGACTAATGTTGCAGCTTGTCAGAATCAAACAACAAGTTTGCTGTCACGATGGCAATCCACCGTCTCCAATCCAGATACTCAGACCAAGAGGTGAGATCATCTTCATCTCTTTACCCCCCCCCCCCCCCCTCGAGAAAAGAAGTGTAAAGGGGAATAGGGAGGAGGAAGGGAGGAGGAGGGTGGAATGAATGTACTAGAAATTCAACATAGATGTAAACGCTGGATTTAAGCTCGGTCTAAATTCGAGTTTAAGAAGGGAGGTTAGACCGAGATCTAGCCCTGCTTTAATCGCTTCTTTTGTTGAAGGTGACTGAAGTCCTTGCGTCAGGTTTGACTGAATTAGTAGAATATGGTTCTTTGTCTTATAGAGCGCCCATGGATCAGGCAACTAGAGAAAAGGCCAACTATGAAGCACGGGTGGAGCTTGCTGTGGCGTACAGGTCTGTCGATCATTATGGATTGGAGAGGGTATCTGCAATCATCTCACCATGAGGGCACCAGGGAGCAATAGTGAAGATGACGTCATGCTAGTAGTGCCTTATGGGCTACCATGGAAACAGGTGAGTCAATTTGTTTGAGGCATTTGTGAAAACTACTGGATCTCTGTTTATGAAGGAACGTGTACACAGTCGCAGTCGGGTCGCAGGCCGACTTCTGCGATTCGTACGTCCTTCTTATGATCCGGCGAGGGTGCCCAGTAGCGCTGCCACACCGCCGTTTGTAAACTGACCAATATCCGACAACTTGGTCATTTAATATATTGTATTTTGTTAGTTAGATCCATTGTCAATCTGGTGTCAGTCTGTAGAAAAACGTAGAAACTCTAATGGGGGCTCTTGGGGGTATATCTTATCCACCCGAATACGACCGATGCGCCACCCCCCCCCCTCCCCCACTCAGTGTTATTTAGGGTACGCGTATGCCTGTTCCCTCCCTTTGAAAGCACCCCCCTATCTCAGGGCTGCCAACATTTCTGAACCCCCTTTCGCGGGCTTTTCATGCCTTGGAGACCCCCCTAAATCCGGAACACTGCTCAATGTAACCGCCTATCTAAATTCAAATTCAAATTCAAACTTTATTGATTTCAATCCAAACAGATAGGATCATTCTTAATTGGATAACAAATATCTATGATATCTATGATTTCCAAGATATTTTATAACCCTCTTTTTAAATTCTCAGGAGTACAAAGAGAGAGAGAGAGAGAGAGAGAGAGAAAGAAAGAAAAAAACCACCCTTTTTAAAAAATGTCGCGCGAAAAGTACCCCTTTACCGGAGATTTTGGGAACACGAATGCGGTCCCTGCGACCCAACAGTGAGGGGCCGCACCCCCCCCCCCCCCCCACATGATATCGCTGCATCTCAATGCAATGAATCTGTAAATGAGCTCATGAAGGATGGGGAGGGAGAGGTGGCGCTCTTCTAGTTGATATAGATTGAGTGATTGATTGCCAGTTAATCCGTTTGAGGTCATGTCTTCTGGATTAATTACCCGGATCTACTGTCAATCAAATACCCACACGCGACTTTGATCTTTTGCTCTTACGTAACACGAAACCAGATTATGTTTTGACCTCAATCTGAGGACAATACTTGACCTTACGTCAGGACAGTAGTAGTCTAAGAATAGAGGCCATAGTTGGTAAATCTCCTTGTATTAGAAGAATGGAAACTAAACCTGTTTGTCGGATACACTGTCTAATCATGTATGGGGGTGCTCAACCCTCAGCCTAGTGTCCCTTTTAGAATTGTATCATGCATGTTTAGAGTACTCGAAGATAAAAGTCATTGTCTTTTCATGCCCCATTTCCCACATGTTAGGTCCCAAGTGCACCTTCAAGTATCATGTAGCTCTTTGAGAGGTGCTTGTCGGAATCGTTTTAATAAACTCGGATAAGCACCTTTAAATGTATAGGTCTTGTATTTTTGAAATCGTAGGGCCTGTGCTCGATCTGCAAATACCGGCACATATTTTCTTTGTGTACTCAATATATGCATGCTCGCGTTTTAAAATGACCTCTTGGAAAAACAGCGACATCATTATATAAATGGCTCTGAGTAGAGCAATCCAGTCGTATTATTTTTGAATAATTATTGTTTGTTTGTGTTTATATGTATGTATATATGTTTTTATGCAGAAAATGAATCCAACTAACCGATAGCAAATAACGATAAGGACAAGGACTCGATACTTGAAAACAGAAACCTCCCAATTATTTATTTTCAGAAACTAGTCAAGAATGTTTTTATTCTGTCTAAACTGCTTCTGTCTAGCTTTTGGAGGAGAGTGCATGGTTGGTCTGCATTATAAATAATAATCTCAAGTCGAACGTTTGGGGTTGATCTTATCACAATGTTTTCTATCCTTTCTTTAGGTAACGGCATCCTCTTTGATTGGAATAGATTTTAAGACTGGTGAAAAGGTAGAAGGGGATGGTGTGGCGCTGGAGAGCGCTGTTTGCATCCATTGTCCTGTTCATATAGCACGATACGAGAAATATGGAACCATTGCTGTGATGCACACTCACCAGCCTTACGTAACCGCTTTGGGTAAGATGGTTAAAGTATTGAAAGTCTGAAAGTTGTTGCACGGAGCGTGCTTTTTCTCTAACTCTTGTATTTCCAATCAGTGTCATTCCTCTGGCAAAGCATGTACCCCTCAGCCGCCCCTCCCATCGGTTGGTCTTATTCTTTGCAGTCAGCTCATGTACAAGACAGTATAGCTTTAGAGGCTTGATAACTCAGTATATTGTCACCGTCATCTTTCTTTGCCTCCTCCTCACTATCATGTAGTGAAAACCTAACTTTTCCAACGCTTGAACCTATAGATTTCTCGGGGGTGTCTGTGACAAGCAACAATAAAAATGAGGAGGGGCGAGGGGGCTATACATCTAAATAAAGTTAGCCTTTTGGTCATCAGCCCGCTCGTGATTTCTCTATTATTCCTTCCCATTCTTCTCTTTCCTTGTATTTCTCTTTCATTTTTTGCCCCTGGATCCGCCACTGTAAAATTTCAAACTTGTGCTAATTTTCTCAATTCGTTCATTTCAACATTCACACGTTTTTATCCAGCTTGCCTCGATGAACCAGCCCCCTTTGACGAAACAATGTACCAGAACAGCATGCGTTTCTCTGGTCGGATCGCCTATGATTTCGACTATGAAGTGCTAGCTTATGAGATGGATGAAGGCAAGAGACTAGCTGGAGCATTAGGAGATCGAGATATATTGATCATGGGACAGCATGGTCTCATGACGGTCGGACAGAGAGTATGTGATGCCTTTGATGCTCTCTACTACATGGAACGAGCTGCCCAGATTCAGGTTGGTACATTGACAAACCGGGTGTAGCTTAAGAAGCCGACACCTTTTGCCTGAATATGAAATTTCAGATTTCAACACCAAATTACTAGCTCATCATAACTCAAAGATGATTATATCGCTATATGAGACATGTATGTCTTCATCCTAATCTCTGGTTGATCAACGATTCCTTTCAGGGGCACATAATTATCTGTAAATATTGATGGGCATACCCTTACCCCGTGCCATCCACCGTAAATATTTACTTCATCATCATAGGTACACGTTCCGTGTCTTGAATAAGCCCTACAATTCAGTAGTCGTGGGGAGGGGGGGGGGTCGAGATTTGTCAAGATGATGGTGAAAGTAATTGTATTTGTCCTTGAAGTGGGCCTGCACAATACCTCTTTTGGGGCTTTGGAATTGTCGAGGTATATAGCCCCCTCTTCGCCTCTTATAAGCACAATGGGTTATCAACATGATTCAATGAGAATCAAAAGACTGAAGACTAAATGATGACATTGCATCGTTTCATTAGTACTTTGCTTCAATTTATTTATTTAAGGATAGAAAGTAAAACTTGTGTTAGATTATATTTTCGCATCTTCTACTGAAATGTATGACAATGACAAGTCATGTAACGTAAGCCGAACATGATTTCTACAGGCATTACACTATAGGTCACTGAATTTACCCTCAAGTATACTTCTAGAAAGACTTTGCGGTCGCGGTATTACATCAATATATTTCATACCGTTTGAAGCAATCAAACAAGATTATGACATATAAATGTTTTTAGGCAAGGCATAAAACTAAATTTGCTACTTCATACCCAGGAAAGAAATGGGGACCCGGTAGTGGTAGATGACAAAAGCCTTTGTGATAGCAATTACCATTATGCCCTCACTATGACAATTGGTAGATTACTACCCAGGGAGTGGAGATGAATAGGATGACAGGGGTAAGTTAATGCGCTTATTATAGAGACGGTATTTCGTATTAAGCGCTATATAACTCCATAATTAGTTAGTATTATTAATGTCCATTATAGTAATTTTGGGGTTTTACATGGAAGAGACACTTCTTTATGAATATCATCATTAATCAAGTAATGTTAAATGTATATTTTGCAGGTCCTGGTACGATCCATGGGAGGGAAGAGCCGATCATCACCATCTCATATCGTCAAACAAATCGCATCTCACGACTGTTACCCGTATAATGCCATCAGTCACTTCCAGAGCATGTACAAACTATTGGCAGACGAGAAACCTAACTTTAGAGACTGAGTTCATTTAAATTAACGGCATATTCCTCAACTTGATAAAAGAGTAATATTGATCATTCTACAATCACGACATTGATCTTTCTCTGAGTTGTATTGTGATGCATAATCTGCTTCAAACGCTGAGGAAATGAATGATATATTCATGTCTGGTCAAATTGTTGCTTTTTGGTTTTGTGGGGACGCTGCCCAAGCTGTCTGAAACATTACTCTTTTAAAAGATCAACAAATTGTTTTCCGCAAAGACTTCCGACAATTCTGAACATTGCAACGACGTATTACGAAATGCAAACATAATTTCTTTGTAATATACACATTATGGTATTGAAATTGCCCTTGAGTTGATCTTAGAAGTAGTTTGGATCGTATATGTATATAGTTTGACGTCATCAGTAATCAATTGGCGATTTGCACAAGCGAAACCAGAATAATGCCGGTAGTTTTGTAAGGTGATTCCGTGTATATTGTATAACTTGTGGTCTGCTAACTATACTAATAATTAATGGAGATTAACGTTTATGTTTATTGTGTACTGATACTAAAAATTAACATCATTCAAAAACAATGAAGTGTTGTTTTCCATTTTACTTCATCTACAAAGGATGAATTAATCTCAGTAATCATAGATTAATGTGACTCTGATAGTACTTTTTATAGCACTAAAATCACATCGTATTTAATGATCATCCGTATGATTAAGGCTTGATACAGTATCATGAAACTGTTCATGTTTTCTCACAAGGAAAAGTTCGTTAGGGGAGTCGCAAATCTCATAGCTGACAATGATCAGTATTTACATCTTGGCCTATTCACATAACGCTGAACATTGGCATTGTGAATAGGTCCAGGAATGGGGAGGGAGGGGGCACTGGCATCACGGGGGCAACATTCTTACCAGGTGCATAAAATACAAATTTACAAGACCATCAAAGGGGGTGGTGCAGGATTCCTATCATCGTATTTCCACGTTCCTTCCCTCTTTTCTATCATTTTCCCTCTTTGTTCTGTTGTTCTTTGCCACCATGTCGGGCAGGCTACCCGGGTCTCTTAGCTACGCCATTGGAGCTGAACTTGACATGGGATGTTCAGATTGCACCCTTCAATGATATAAACGAAACAAAACATAATTGCAGTTAGTTAGTATGAATAAACTGGTTAATAGAAGTTTATAAACTCCAATTTGATCGATGACTTCTATCATGCAACTATTATTATTATCATTACATTTGTTATCATATGCAAGCTTGTTTGTTTCCCTTCATATTGATGCCCCATTTGTTACAATGGTGTGATTTGGGGATTGGCTCACTATAGATATTGCAGAAGGGGAGGCATTATCATGCCATTCTTTGTTAAATAACACAGTGCCACAATCATGATCATTCTTTGTAAATAACACAGTGCTACAATCATGATCATTCTTTCTTTATAACGCTGAAAGTGTAAAACGGGTAATAGGAGAGATCCTGCAATCCATGTTGCTCGTATTATATCCTGCTCTGAAAAACATGAGGAGATGCCTCGCTGACTGTTGTAGGTGGAATCTTCTATGACGAGGCTATTACTAAATGTGACCGAAAAGTTTGTTTTGTTTTTGCAGGTGGTGGCCGTTTGTTTCGATAGAGCGCAAACATTACGTGCATCCGATCAATGCCAAACTTAATCACAAAATTAATATATTATGATATACAATCATACGTACAAGCAAGGGGCATTTTTCAAGTTTACATTATCTTTAACCTTGTATTTCGAAACCATTCCGGTCACTCATTTAGTAAACCTTAATGCAAATATTGATTCTGATTTCAATTACAATTGATTTCATTGTGAAATACAATAGTACTTGTATGATCGATCTACCGATTCAGTTTAATTTCATTCTTATTTCTTATTCGAAATAGTACGTGCATTTTAGATACTAAAATTGTCGATTAAATTACCATTATTGTGAAGTATAGAATTGTGAGGCTTAATGTCAAAGTTCAAAACAAAATAACGTAGTCCGATGTTGTTCAGGAAGTATTACCTCATTGTATTACAAAAAGAGAAAGTATTAACAAAGAAAATCATAACTTTTCCAACTGAGTGTTTAAAGAATACATCATGATGGCTGAGAATTGTTCTCAATAATGCAGTCTGGCTTGAGTATTGGCTTATTTTTCTTGAATACTGAAACATGATGTCATTGAAAAACGGAGTTTAAAACTTGTGAAATTCTGATTTTAGTCGCAATGTGATTGCAAATATTCAGCCCATAATAACAAGTTCTTTCTTTCTGTATCACGTCAAATTGAATCCGAAATTTCGTCTATGTTTTAAACTAATAGGTAGCCCAGTATCACGAAACTATACTCGCTAACACCATCTAAATTAGAATTGAATTAACCGTTACCTAGAAATGTATATAATCGATTCCTTATTTCTAATATCACTTAGGTTTCATCAAGAATAATTTTTTATCTTGATTAGTTGTAATAATCATGTATTTTGTAAATGTACTTATTGTAAAAATAAGGAAAAATATAATAATAATGATAAGACGTGTTTTATATTTCAAAACAATGTGTATGCACCAAGCAGTATTACAAACGTTGATTTGGCAATATGCTGATATTGATGATGCAATAATAAAATCCAATCCGTTATAAAATGGGCCGAATACTGCCAAACAATTCATTATTCATGTTTGTCATAATGAATAGATTTATATAATATGACACAAATTAAAAACTGGTCCGTTCCACAAGAACCTGCTTTTTCCTCCAAAAGTTTTTGTTTGTTGACGCAGATGGCGTTGTTCATCGATCTGTTGCCGAGTACCATTATTTATTATGGAGTCAGAGAAGAGATGAGGAAGGGACAGAGGATGGTGATAAATGGAGAGAGGAGGTGAAGAGATGAGGGGATCGAAGAGAAGGGTAGATGAAGGGGGAGAGGAGGAAGAGGGTGGTTCAGCTGATTTTATACCAACTTTAGATCTATAGAGAGAAAGGCAGAAGGCATGTACGTCCTTCTATTATTTGTTCGGACTTGGGGGGGGGGGGGGTATTTTTGGTGGTTGTTTGTTGTTGTTCTTTTGTGTGGACTTTTTTAGGGGGTCAATTACCAATACATGCATACAATAGGTTGAATAGCTCCGAATAACTCTCATGTCTCCGATTTTCACGACAATTACGAACTGCGATTCTGCTTTATGTCTGCATTTCTACGCCTTTGTAACGCTTTCCAAGTCATTTCGTGTATCACTATAATGTAGCTTGTGACCAGCTCCTTCAACCCACCGGAAATCGTGCCTCATATCTTATCGGAAATGTAGACGTTTGTATCGGGATATCTTCATGTTTCTAGGATTCATTCTGTGTCTACTAGGATAGTCCCACTTCATCATTTTCCTGCTGTGTCTACCTGTCGAACGCTGTCGCTACTAGCTTGACCAAAAATTTGTGAGTGCCGGCCCATCCCACTTTTCTATTGTTATATTACGTAATCATTCTCAACATGTCAAAGCCAAACCTCAGATCGAGGGGACGCTTGCACTCAGCTGATCCGAGTACCCCACCCTCTGCTCCATCGTTGGCTAAGCCGACACAAAGCCCAGTGTACCTAGATCGCATTGATACTGTCGTACAAAGAGCGGTTGCCGTGGCAATGGAACGCGAAAGACAAAAACTCAATGATGACATGGAGAAGCGTGAAAATAAATTGTGTGAATTACTTGATGAAAAGCTCGCTAGTCTCCAGAATTTGGAAATTTCTATTGATAGCAAACTACAGAAACTTCGTGATATTGAGAAATCAGTTTCTGATAACAAAACTGAAGTCAATGCTTTGTCAAATAGGCTTGATCACATCGAACAATACTCCCGCCGAAACAATATTCGCATTCTGGGAGTAAAGACTACTCCAGATGAAGACACCAACGAGATTGTTTGCAACGTAGCCCAACAGATTGGTATTACTCTCACCCCTTGTGACATTGATAGATCACATCGTCTTCGCAGACCAAACACCAACCCTCACGATGTCCAATCTCAAGGATCGTTCGCCGGCGCAGCTCGAAACGTCAAGTTATCAACCCCGCCTATCATAGTAAAGTTCACTTCTTACAGGCCTAAACTAAAGATGATGAAAAATCGAAGAAAACTGAAAGGCACAGGTACAGTGATTGTCGAAGATTTGACTAAGAAGAATTCCAATCTTCTCTTCCAGACGTCGAAGCACACAAATGTTAAGGCTTCCTGGACCATTGACGGGCGCGTTTTCGCGTTGGTCAAAACAACAGGCGGTCATGAGATGAAAAAACTTATCACAGGTCTTCCCGATCTTAACTCTGTCTGATATATTTGACCGATAAGCCATTTTTGGATTTGATCATTTACTTGATCTTTCCACTGATTGTCTTATAGTAATTTTCTCGAATTTACCTTTTCCGGTGGAAATTCATTTTGCTGATATTATACAAATTTTGTCGATGCTTTATGTATTGTGTTTTTCTATTGTGTATACAGTTTTTTTGTTATGCCTGATCGTGATTTGTATCTTCAATTTCTCAAGACTTTAAATTGTACATCATTATCTGATCAATTATCTCCTTTTACTGAATATGATGAATGTACTTATGGTCCTCATCAAAACTTTTTCATGCCCGATGAATTTAATACATTTGCTGCTACACAAAATTTGAATAAACAATTTTCTTGTGTTCATGTGAACTGTAGAAGTATCAAGCAAAATTTTTTAAGCCTAGTTTCGTTTTTAAATCTGATTGATTATAAATTTTGTGCAATAGCTACAACTGAAACGTGGCTGAAAAAAAATGACCCAGTGTATAATATTAATGGTTACGTATTTGTGGGTAATGGCCGTAATACTCGTTCTGGAGGTGGGGTAGGCATTTATATACGTGACGATTTAACTTTTTCTCGTAGGTTGGATCTGGATATGAATACTGCTGCATTGGAGTCTGTTTTTGTTGAAATAAAAATTAAAAAGAAAAATATCATTTTTGGCACCATTTATAGACCACCGAATACACCTGTTCGGACGTTCATCGATTCTTTCAATTCAATTGTGAATATAGTTAATAAAGAAAATAAATTTGTATACTTTGCCGGAGACTTTAATATAAACCTACTCAATGCTAATTCTTGTCCTCAAGTTTGTGATTTTCTTGATGTACTAATGGTAAATTCAATGTTTCCAGTTATACACTATCCAACTCGTGTTACTATAAGTTCAGCTACATTAATTGACAATATATTTACTAATAACATAGAAACTATTAAGAGTGGTATTATATTTGCTGATATAAGCGATCATCTCCCAGTGTATTGCATTCATGATAAAATAATTGATAACATAGAATATTCACCCATTGTGAAACGTGATATATGTGAAAATAATATTCAATCATTTATCGAAAAGCTTAAAGCCGTATGTTGGCAATCTGAAAATGGAAATCCAAATATTATCTATGATTGTTTTTTTTAATCAATTTAAGTCTATATATGATGGTTGTTTTCCAAAAGTTCAGAAGCCTTATAAGCCCAGAAAAGACAAACTGTGGTTTAATGATGATTTACGTAAAATATGCTAGAAGAAATACCGCTTATATAAAAAATACATAAATTGTCCAACTCCAAAAAATCATAATTCTTATAAATTGTATAGAAATGAATGTAATAATAAAATTAAAAAGATTCGAAATAAATATTATCATGACAAATTTTCACAGGTGCAATTTGACATGAAGAAAACATGGAATTTAATAAATAAGGCCATGGGCAAATTCTCCAAAAAGACACATGTCGACAAACTCATTGTAGATGATCGATCCATCAATAATAGTTATAACATTGCCAATGAATTCAACGATTTTTTTATCAATATTGGTCCGTCTTTAACGCAAAATATTCAAGATACTGATACCAACTCTACGTGTAATTATTTTCAATATTTAGAAAGAAATAATCAGTCTGCTTTTTTTATGCCGATTACTCCAAAAGAAATAATTGATATTGTTTGTAATCTTAAGAATCGATCGAGTACTGGTTTCGACGAGATAGATATTTCCATAGTAAAAAAAGTGATCCACATTATTTGTTTTCCGTTGTGCAATATTTTCAATTCTTCGATGATGTCAGGAATCTTTCCAGATAATTTAAAAATCGCCAAGGTGATACCTGTATTTAAAAGTGGTTCTACTGCAAATACTAATAACTATAGACCTATTTCTGTGTTACCTGTATTCTCTAAGATCTATGAAAAGTGTCTTTATAATCGATTGTTTAAATTTCTTGATCATTGTAACATAATATCCAATAGTCAGTACGGTTTCCGCCCTGGGTACTCCACATCTTCTGCTTTAGTTGATTTTGTTTGTAAAGTGTGTAATGCACTTGATAAAAAGAAAAACTTGATTGGATTATTTCTTGACCTGAGTAAAGCTTTCGATACCTTAGATCATTCAATTTTGTTATATAAATTAAATAATTATGGTATTCGTGGTGTTCTTTTAGATCTTTTCAAAAGTTATCTGTCTAATCGTAAGCAGTATGTGTTTGTAAATAATCATGAATCTAATTCAGAGTTCATCAGATGTGGAGTACCCCAGGGATCTATACTTGGTCCTCTTTTGTTTCTTATTTATATGAATGATATTTGTAACTCATCTCACATACTTCAATATATATTATTTGCAGATGACACCAGCCTGTTCTTGAGCGACTATAATATTGAAAGTTTGATTATTCATTTCAATCGTGAAATAATCAAAATTAATTCATGGCTAATTTCTAATAAGTTAATTCTAAACATAAATAAAACCCATTACATGATTTTTTCCAACAAGTCGATTGATTATAATGATATAGTTGTTTCGTTGAATGGTAACATTATTGATCGTTGTTCTTCTTTAAAAATTTTGGGTGTCACTATCGATAGTAAGTTATCCTTTAATGAGCATGTTGAAGTCATTTGCATGAAAATTTCTAAAAGTATAGGTATTTTAAATAAGTTAAAGCATTTCCCACAAAATATACTCAAAATGATCTATAATTCCATTATTTCGCCTTATCTTCAATACTGTAACCTAGCCTGGAATTCCTCGGCTACATATTCAATACTACGTTTATACAGATTACAAAAAAGGGCAGTGAGAATCATTTCGCATGCGAATTTTCTTGCCCATACAAAGCCGTTATTTAATAACCTGAATATGTTGAATATATTTGATTTTTCTGATTATGAAATTGCAACTTTTATGTACTTATGTTTTAAAAATTACATACCAAACAGTATTTCGGAAATTTTTTGTTATAATGCCGATGTACATTCTTATAATACACGTGGAGCTTCAAACTTTCATTTACCTAAAGTACGCACCTCTCTAGCTAAAAACTGTATTTTTTTCAAAGGGCCCAAAATCTGGAACAGTTTACCAGTATATATTAAAACCAGTCCATCACTAAATGTCTTTAAAAAGAGATATAAAACTTTATTACTCAGTAGATATATTAGCAATGTTTGATCAGGTTTCTTGTTTTGTTTTTTTCTCTGATTGTTTTGTCGGTTTTGTTTTTGTTTTTTTAGTGTTTTAGTTTGGTTGTTTTGTTTGCTGTCAGTGTAAGAAACAAAAACATATCTTTTTTGTTTGTTAGTTTTTGTTTGTTGTTATTTTTTTTGGTAAATATGCTTGTACAATGTAGTTATTCTGTAAATCTTCAATCTGGTCTTGTACTCATACTCTCTTTTTATCCTAATTTCAAATTTTCAGTTTTTTGTAGGTGGCAGCACCAATAAGGCATTTCCTTCCTTTCTAGCTGCCTCCTCATTCACATAAATACTCACTTTTGCTATGTTTTTGTCCAGATCACCTTATTTTGTACTATTATCTTATGTAATGTTTGTTTATTTTGACTATACATCTTGTGATTTTGTATGTTATTGTATCTAAATGTTTTTTATGATGAATGGAATAAACTTGATTATCTATCTAAAAAAAAAAAAAAAAAAAAAAAAGATTTAAAGGGACTTATATAAAATCTCAATAAAATGCAAACGCCTCAAAAATTAGATACCCCATACAACTATTATAGTTATTTTTTAATATAATTATCTGCATGTCCTTTAAAAGTACAAAAGGCCCACCTGAAACAAACTAGTTACAAATTTATTTTCTAATTAAAAAATTGCCACTAATTTTTTTTTTAATTTCTAGATACTCCATTTTCTGTTCTCACATCTGCATCTTTTCAGATTTGACAAAGTTTCAGACCTTTTTTTAGAGACATGCTGGTCCAGATACAGGTTTTTAAGTAATGTGATTTGAAGCAGTAATGTTTTTAAACTACTTTTAAAGATTGTTTCCTTTTTCATGTTCAAATGTTCGTGTTAAATTACAGTAATATATATAAACAAATGAAGTGTACTTTTCCTGTAGGCGAAACATTCTCTCATTTTTCAATTGTCAGTTGTTGTATCATTAAATTACTTTGAACGGGTTAATTGAGCAATCTAAAATATCAGACTATCGATGAGTTGTGCCATTCACTAGTCATATTGTGTTTTCTCTGGCTTATTTGTATGTATATTTGTTTGGTTGTACTTATGCATATTTGTTTGTTTGTACTTATGCATATGTGTTTGTTTGTTTGTTTTGTAGGCTGGTTGGTAGGTTGATTTTTTTTTTTTTTGGCGGTTAGTTGTTTGGCTGGTTAATTGTTGATTGTTTGTTTGTTTGGTTGCTTAGCTTTTTTTTAAGTTAGTTTATTTGTTTGACTTTTTGTCTGTTTTATGAGCTATTCAGCGCTTCAAACGGTCCATTTCTTTATTTGAAGAAACAAATCCTGAAATGCAATGTGCCAGCTATATGGCAATGAATGTTTTTACATTTATATTGTTTAATTTATACTGATTTGTTTGTATATCTTTTGATGTGTTTTTAAAGAGATGTGAAATAAATTGAAATTGAAATATAATGTTTATGACGGTTTTCGTAGACTACTTAGTAAATAAAAATCTATTAAAGTTATCAGTATGGAATATTATAAAATGTTAATTAGCTTTTAAACACACTCATACACATACATGGACGCAGAAAGGTCCGTTTCGATAATGCAGTTTCATAGGCTTGTATATAGTTGATAACATGACAGTCAGTGCAGTGTGTAGGCATAACAATATTATTTGTCACATAGAAGAAAGTTCTCTTTTCAAAGGAACCTTTCACAGAATGTACTTTTATCTATTATGACTGAGTTATTAATGCATCATGATTTCCATATAAACATCATAACTGAAGTAGTGGTGGGTCATTAAATAATGTTGATTCAATTCAATTCAAATGAACATTTATTTTCTTCCATTCAATTTTACAACATATTTGACATCTGTTCAAACAATAAAATTCAATTTATATAGGAACATAACTATATTAAAGAACAGGGAAGAAGGCGCGAATCCCGATAAGCAAAGCTTGTAATGGGTATGCCCGGATACACAAATACATAATATACATTATAAACAGAAGAAAGGAAGAACGGGATAGGCAAGAAGGAGAGGAGGAGAGAGAGCTTGACGAAGGAGAAAAGAAGTGGAGAGGAAAAGAAGAGGACTGCAACATAAGGGGATCCAGCAGAAAGGGTGACCCCCACTACCTTTGAAAGAAAACATGAAAACACCCCATCGATTAGACTAATCTCTGATTTTAGGCGGCTCTGGACAGCCGACGGAATGCCCTTTGTAAAGTAACACCCGAGAACAAAAATTCAGGAGAAGGTCTACTTCATTCTTTATTCTTTCTTCTTCTTATAGTTCTTCTTCTCGTTGTTCTTCACCACTATCCCCCTTGAAAGCCTGGGCAAGGTCGGTGAGATTGCCGAAACCATGTTTCTTGGAAGATTTTGGAAATTAATGTCGTAAATTTATTTGATTATATTCCGGGATTATTATTGATTATATCAATAAATGCATCGGAAATCATTTTAAAACAATAACATCTAAAGTATAAAAACTACAGGCTTAGTTAAATAATTACAGTTGAACTCGGATTAGAAAAGGCTATAAGTTATGAATAAAGATGGTTGTCATTATCATTGTATCGTTGCAATATGATATATAATGTACAATCCGAGGCCTCTGTATACAACCACAAATTATTAAATTTTTTGCACGCTTGCGCACAGACCATTACACAAAACCACAAAATATGCGAATACCTCAGTCACACTGCTATAAACCAACTTCAAACCGATTCCAAACCAACCGATTATTGGCACAAAAAGTAAGATTAATTAATTGATTATTATTTCAAGCCCCGATATTACATGTGCATTGTAAATGTTTTGATTATTGAACAACTGTACAGTTTGTGAAAAACGTTGTATATAATTTTGCTCTTTAAAACCTTCCAAGTTTCACGAATAAAACCCATGGGTGAAATACAAGAATCTAAACGTATGAAGTATAAAAATGTGCATGATATTTACATGAATTTGAATTAAATTTTGAATTTAGTGAATTGGATTTATTTTCTTCTGCAAAACATTCAAAATTATATTACATTTCAATTAACGAAACAATATTTACAAAATAAAACAAGTTTTTGTTAACGTATACACAATATAATAATAATACAAATGTTGACTTTAAAACAAAATGTAACCGATAAAACATTTTCAAGAACTATTCATTAAAGTGACTCGGTAACATTGTTGAAGGTTGATAAAAAAAACCCTGCTAAATGTTTGTATGAAATGTTACTTGTTATATTCCTTCTGTACTAACCCTCTAACATGCAAAAAATCCTGAAAAAAAATTCTCAAACAACAAGGATTTTCTGCATGTTAGAGGGTTAGTACAGTAGAAAGGAATATATACATTTCATACAAAATTACGCAGTTTTTTCATCAACCTTCAAAAATGTTACCGAGTCACTTTACAGTAATGAAATAGTTGGGTGAATTAAGGAATCGATCAGATCAGTCTTTCCCAATTTTTATATGTTTGTCTGTTTTCACCCAAACTTTCAGATTATCTTTAATTGTACATGGCGCATTGAAATGACTACCTTAGCACAATTTTCTCTCATTTGAACAATGTTACCAAGTCCCTTTAACCCGTTAACTACTAGGGTTAATAAATCTGCAGAAGAAGAAGGGCTATCACAATAAGCGTTTGCTTGATAGCGTGATAGGTTTCTGAGAATACAGTTTAAACACGTGTTCTGATATTCGAACTCTAATCGGATTAGAAATAATCATGTCATTCAATTTGTTTCCCTCTACTTTTCACCAAGAATAAACGTGCCATTATGCTTAATAGTATAAGGTGTATCGTTCTCTTATTCAACTAATGGGTTAAGATTGTAATAACCCGTATACAAGGAGTGTGTTTTAAATTTGAAATAAAAAAGTGTTTATTTTTAGTGTTTACTGCTTAGAAAATAAAAAAAGATTGTTTATTATTTACAGTTTACCTATTTCTCAAAATGATAAATGTCTTCGTTGTGTTCACCCTTTGTAGCTGCCCCTTGTTGATTCCGCCCCCCCCCCCTAATTTAAAAGGACCTCGCCGCTCGGCTAAGGAGAACTCGTTTTCTTAAGTCAGATGGAGTATGGGCCTAGTGATTATATAATTTCATTATGAATGAAACTTTTAAAGTTATTGTGAATAGTAGCTGATGTGATAAACAGTAAAAACATTTGTGTTACGAAGTTTTAGCAATTTGTTTAATGTACCTGACTTGAATGTTGCAGGAAATCACACAAATTAAAAAGAATGCATGGGCATATAATTATATAGGTACATGAGACTACACAAATGGCATTAACATTTTGGTCCAAATGTGTTGACTTTTTGTGTAGTTATATTTGGAATATGCGAGCACTTCAGTTAGTGGCGTGGTTAAGGGAGGATGGGGTGGGATGCATGGGCACGCTTCACACCAATCAAATGTCGAAAAAGGGTAAAGAAAAGATGGAATAGGAAATAATATAGGAAAGGAAGATGATTGAAGTCTTCCTCCTGCAACTCGCCTTCCCCTAATTATTGGTGTACTGGTTAATTTGCATGTGATTTAACAAAATGGCTCCCCAAGTACCCCCTCATTGGCTTGGATCCAAGATACGCCACTAAATTCAAGAATATGTCATGAAACATTGCTTTTAGGATAGAAGAATGAAAAAGATCAAATTTGCATGTTTAACCTTTATACCAGAACCGATAATTTCTTTAAACACAGTATCTCATTTCATTTCCCATATGAACCCAAGTTATTCTTGCTTTACTGTGAAAACTTCAAGATCGTATACAATAGTCGTTTCCTGAGGATAATATATGCTGACTACTACCATCAGGCTCAGCTTTAGCCAAACTTCCAAGCATATAGAGTAAAAAAATTAGGGAATGCTTTCCCTCAGCGACACCTTTTACTTCAACTGGTAAAGTAAATGTTGATATTTCGCCAAAGTTCGTGGCAGGGATTCGAACCCCATAACTATTGTGGTCCATCCTATAGATCACGACACCTTTATGGCAAATTGAGTTCAAAACACTGGTATTCAATGCCGATATAAGTGATCATGATAATGACTATACAGACCTAGTTTTTTCACACTCCAGTAGTTTCTCTGATGAGAGTTCCTTATGATTTGTTTGCGTTTTGTTTAGCAGACTGTAACAAAAAGGAAAGTGTGAAATCTCCGGACCATCTTTTACATTGCGTGCAGAGGCATGATTCAAAGAAATGAGTATAAATGACAATTTGATAACATGTCATGCGAAATATTATACGAGCATTGATACCATGCGAAGTGAAAGTCGATCTATTATTCAGTCACGATTAAATATTTGGTGAAATCATTATTTGCATGTCATGTTGACAAGCAAACAATAATTATGCATTTTAAGTGCAGCCAAAAGTGAAAGTCAATCATTTTATCATTAACCTGTGAAAGGAATTAATAACCTGGCAATGAAAAATAATTATCTTTCTCGTTGCCATGGCATGTAGATTAATCAACATCATGTATATTTTTGTTTATATACTTTCAAACATTATTAGCTTCATTATCCTCGAAGCGATGTGTACATAGGCAAGGGGCACCCCTCCAATCGAATGACCCCCCCCCCCACCCCCCAGAGAGAGAGAGGGGAGAATGGTCGAGGAAAGGAAAGAAAGAGAGAAAAAGAAGGAAAAGGGAACAGAGAGAGGGGGAGAGAGAGAAAGGAGAGAGGGGTGAGAAGCAGGCACGTAGCCAGGGGGGGGGGGGGGCACGGGGGGGGCACGTGCCCCCTAAAATTTCCAGGATCGGTTGAAATTTTATAGACCCCTTTTTTTTTACCTCGATCAATTACTTGTATGTGCCCCCCCCCCCCAAATATCAAACTCTGGCTACGTGCCTGGTGAGAAGCAGAGAAGACATATCATTCGCCCACTATTATGACCTCATCAGCAATGTGCATCCATTTTCATCGATTGTGAATTCCGCCAAACGACCTGGCAACCAGGCCAGTGTGCTTACCTTTCAGAAACCATGTTCGGATTACGTAATACGTCGTTGTCATGTTCACCATTTCAATTTACGTGACGACATATTACGAAAGTAGAAAGTAAAAAGTACATTTTGAAAAAAGATATTATAGAGGGAATATTGAAGAGTCATGGGTTCAAAGAGCCAATGGTATCGGAACACAAAGGAATGTTTTATATATAAAATCAAGAAATAATGTTTTAAAGGGCAATCCAGCCCTTGTGATAAGTTGATTTGAATGAAGCAGCAAAGTTAGAGAAACAGAATGGCGAAATTTCAAAATAAATGCGTTTTTTTTTTTTTTTCCCCTTTTTTCCCCTTTTTTCCCTTTTTTTTTTTTCCCCCTTCTTTTTTTCTTTCTTCTTTTTAATATGAGATCACTACATTGAGGAACTTATTTTCCAGCGAGAATATTTACAGTGAGAGACACAGGAAATGTACCAACATGTAAATTACCTTCAAAATTATTTAAAATGTTCAGTTCATAATTATCATCTGCATAAAATTATGTACATTGATCATATCCCAATATGAATACATAATCTTTCTTTTTTATGGTTAGTTGATTCGCTGTTTCAGCCTCTTTGTGCCCCGAGATCCTGATGATCCATGTTTTATGAAGATTTAATCATTCATTTTGTACCATTCATACAAAAATGTATTAGCGATGATGAAAGCAACTACTATTCAATTTCTTTTCAATTGAATTTCTCTTAATCGGTTGAATTAAATGCCACTCACGCATATCAACAAGGAAACCGTATCAATAAGTATGTTTGGAACTCTGTGGAATTATTAGGGTTACATGTCGGAGTTTTGCTGTTGTTGTTTTTTCCTCGCAGATTCATGATTCCGAAGCTAAGTCTATCCGAACTCTTCATTATTCCAAAGGTTTATATTTCCGAATTTTCGTCATTCCGAAGCTTCGAAATTTCCAAAACAGATTAGGGTTCATATTTCTCAGAATTATATCAAATCCTATATTATTTTTGGAATTATGTAATTTTTTGATGTAATTTCTAATAATGATCCTCTCGTTTTCTGAATTATGAACTAAAAGAGGTCCTAGAGTCTCTCTCTCTCTCTCTCTCTCTCTCTCTCTATCAAGATCTCTCACCTCATATCTGTCTCCCTTTCTCCTCTCACTCCTTATGATTTCACCTTTTAATAACAAAAGTAGGCCTATATAGTATAATTTTTTGTTTGGTTTTCTTTCTTGAAGGATAGGCCTACAATTTTTTTTCCCCGACAGCAGAAAATATGAAAAGTGATTATGTAAACAAATCGCACCTTATATCACCTCAGCTATTATTACCCCCCGCCCCCGCCCCCTACCCCGCCCCCTACCCCGCCCCCTCCCTCTCAAACCTTCTTCTATATTTTACTTACGGTAGATGTGAATGCGCGCTCCAAATTATATCCACGTTTTAGGTTGGCTGTATCGCGACCAGGTATAGATTTTGCTTAGGCCCATTTCTAGTCCTTTCATTTATACTACTTTGAATTTAAGTAGGACTAACAGCACAGATGACCATTATTATTCAGTCGACAAATAGACCCTATGTCATATATTCATACATCATCTCGAATTAATTCAACAGACCGGTTTACTAACATTAACATTTATGAATGTTTCTGTCCTCGGGACCTAGTGACGAATTATTCCATTAACATGGTATTAATGAATGAACTACAATACTTTGAATCCAGTCTGCATTCGTTACTTGTTGCTATGTCAGACAAACCTCGGGCAAGCTTTAGAGTTGTCATGAACAACTTTTGCTTGAAAAGTATGCATCACATTTGAGTAGGCCTATATTAGTAAACCGGTGTATAGCATCTACATTACTTCCCCATCATTGATTCACTCAAACTTCCTATTGGCTCAAATCGTGTTCATATTATAATTATGTCAGCGAAAGAGGACCCTGGGCATGGGAGTTTTCGGCTGCATAATTAAAAATGTGACTGAACGGGACGATTTGGTATTGCTGGCGTCGATGCGAGAGAGTTCTAGCGAATAGGAATGATGAGGAGTGTAGAACATACGGACATTATTGGCCTCGAAACCGCATCCTTTAGATCCCTCCCAGACATCACCATAAAATAACAGACTGTGTACCGCATTTGAGGTAATTTACACGTTGCATTATGGTTTGTTTACACAGCAGGTGACACTGTTGACGTCATGAATAGGAGACGAAGCACGCCTAAGAACAACAAAATTCGTACACGACCATGTAGATCAGAAATTAAGTGTTATGCTACAAATGGGTAGTTTCCTAATTTGTATCAACTCACTTGAATTAAATTGCATGATAAAAACAAATTATGTTGTTTTTCGGCCATTCTAACGAAGGCAAATGGGAGAAAACTGAGTGCATACTCCTCATTCCAGCGCATGGATATTTCCATTGTTTATCGTTGTCAGGTCCGGCGAGAAGCCGTACACAGGCTCAATGTCTTTTGCATTCAAGATTCGAACAGATTTCGGTTTCTTTTACGCCTTGATGATTTGTGGGAGAGCATCTCCAACAAGGTAAGGACCATTCCCATCAATTTTCAACTTCAAATTACTGCAAAATGCTGTTATCGCCATAATATGTTATATTGTATTATGCATTTTGTTGTTATTTGTGCCGTCAATGGCTTTCTACTCGGATAAATAATTTGCATAGGAAATACACGTACAGTACACTTCTGCACACCGCGCAATTTGTAATGCCCCTCGTGGGTGAATACAACATGTGACCCGAGCCGAGGTTGTTGCAATTAATTTTGCGCACTGAAGGGAATTTTTATTGTAGGAAAAATTCATGACATTCTTAAAGAGTAGTATAATGTTCAGATAAACCCGTTGTAATTTTACGGAATTGAAGAATGTTTTCCTAATGGTATAAATAGTATTCTCTAAAACCTAGCGCGCGCGGGAATAATCAGCGGACTATTGTGGTTTTCTACGCCGAAGGTATCGGCGCTGTAACCGTGTTGATATGATGGCCAAGATACGGACCTAGATGAGCTGAGCTGAGCCGAGCGTGAGGTTTTACAGAGTGGGGTGGGGGGGGGGGGGGGAACTTTGATGATTTATAGGAGAACCAACCCCAAAGAATAATTGTAGGTGTTCTGAAATACAAGATGAATTCCTGCCTTCTGATGTAAAATAAATCTTAAGAAAAGAGATTAAAAAAAAGAAAGGGTCTAGATCTAGAGCCTAGTCTTAGTCTTAGATCTAAGTTCTATTTAAAGTCATCAATTTTAAATTAAGATTTCTTGGCATGCTGTATGTACATGATGTAGTCTAGGCCTATGCCATTTTCTTGAAAATATGACGTAGGTAGTATAGTAGGCCTACCACTGTACCAGGCAGAGTTGTACATGTATTGTGCACCAAGCTTTAATTGGAAAGAAGTTTTAATTCAATAACATTGAAAAATATATAGACTAGACATCTAATAATGTAATATAGATCTAGGTCTAGGGTACTAACAACTAACATTTTAACAATTAAACTTTTAAAGCTCATTTATTTAATAAATACTAAAATATAGTGATTACAAAATCTACTTCATTTCTGCAAAGCCTTCACCCCAGAACAGCACTAGATCTAATTGAATTTATTCATGCAATTTGCATTCTGGCAATTGGAGTACAAAGGATATAAATACTAATAGCAGGTAAATGAAATATGCTTCAACACCACAAACACCTGGGAAGGAAGCATCCATAAATTTGTATACTGTTACATTTACCGGTAGTTGATAAACGATTCCGCATTAAATTTAGTACCTCATGCAATCAAGAAAATGGCGATGCCCAGCATGGCTACTGACAAACTGTACTTTATTCTTGCTGTATATGCCTTTCTCATAAACTTTGATGGGAAATCTCGTAGACTGATGGGCAAGAATGCCTAGTTCTCCTTTACCGGTAATGGGTTACAAGAAGGCTATACAAGTAATTTTAAGGCAAGAATCACAGAAAGTCACAAGTAGACTACCGTATACCAAAAATGTATTTCTAAGATGTTGGGGGTTGGGTACACGTCCTGACACACGTCTTGATAATTAAAGACTTTTCTTTTGCCTTCGTATTTAACTGAAACTGTTTACCAAATAGCATATAACCATCATGAATATTTTCCAACATCCATCTTAAAATATTTATAAAATATTGCTTGTGAATTCCTTCAAACTGCTGTTTTAAAATTGAATGTCTGGATACACAATTGTTCAGGAAACCATCTGATCTCTGGGTAGGCCTATAATTAATAAATGAAAGAGGTGCTGTGTTATCAAACAGTGTTAGTGGCTAGTGCAATCCATGGCTAAGTTACTCACAATTTTGATGACATCTTCTCTCAAAATATAGATTATCAAACCCTTGCAGGTAATTTTTTTGTTTTTTGTTAAAAGGATGCATGTAGTGTAACTGCGCAAAAGTTACTGATCTTCTGTCAATATTTTCATAAATTCACACCCTGTTCCGAAGAATTTTTTTTTTGGTCATTGGGTAATTTTATGTCCCTCTTTCCATTGGGGGTATCAGATTTTGGAAATCTTACCGATATTTTGAAAATGTGTAACAGTCTGCGAATTAAGGTCAAGCATAAACTATGGTCACACTACCATATTGACCATGATGTCATACTGACCAAGTTGTTACTAGCTCCAAACAATTTTGTGCTGAACAATGGTGTTGTGATCACACCAGCCCCAAACACAGAATTTAACATAAATGTTGTTGGATAGACGGTTACACATATCTTTCCCCACACGTCCGCCGCCTGTCGGTGCCGCACAAATAAAAGGTGTACTAGTCTCATACGGTATGCACAATTTAGAAGTGGAGGTGATGAGTGGCGAAAAATCTGATTAAAATTTACATTATTCAATCGAATAACCGGGTAAATGTAAGAATGTGATAAAGTGACATTTTGAATTGAATTTTCACCTCATTTATAGTTACGGTATAAGTTATCTCATATTATTAGTTATCTGATTTTGCTGAAACATTTTTTGAATGGTTTGTCTCATTTTTCTGCTTCTATTGAAAGTAAAACAAAATTGGAGTGGACTTGTCCTTTAAGTAACTTTTTGATAAGTTTGATCACATTAACATCCTATCAAATCAATCCGCTGTCTACATGTACAAACATTTGTTGAACGTTTTCCTTGATTTGTGCACAGAAAGAAAAGTTAAAATCTTAAAGAGTTTGAGTTTGCAAAGAAATTAACATTCAGTGCCTCCAAACAAGATTTTTGACCTCTTTTTTCATTGAGGGTGCAAGGTTACACATGGTCATGTACCCTGTGTTTACTGTAGATGAAAATTACTTTTTACCAGTAATTTTTTTATTTTTGTTGTGTGTATGATTTAAATACAAAGGGTCATTGATTGTCAAACTTATGACAGTTTTATTTTGTTTAACAGCTATCTTACACAAACGTTGTTTGAGCCACCCCCCGCCCCCTTCCCTTTACAATTTTAACTTACTAAAGAAAGAAAGAAATATTCCTTTTTTTGAAAATGCATCTTTTCTTTTTCCCCTATAATTCGTCATCTCTTTCTTTCAAGTTCAGATCAGAGGCTCATTGTAACCTGATACTAGATGGGAAAATTTGGTAGTAAGCTAGCTAACCTTTTGACCCCTGAGGAATGAATGGGCAACTGCCATGAATGGCAGCAAATCGGTTTTGTGTATTCAGGGATTTCACTTCTGTGGTCCATATATTCCTTTTTCCTTTTCCCCTTTGTTCTTGAGCAGAAGAAAAAAGTGCAGCAGCCTTTACCATGAGATGTGGTTTACATCTTGCCTGAAGTGAAGAAAATGGACGGGGCGATTAATTCATCTAAGAAAAAAATAGAAATAATGAGGAAACATTTTTCTTAAAATATGTTTGGAATAAATGTCAAGACAAATGGAGCATCAACTTATGGACTACAGTTAGTACCGGTATGTACAAAAATACATACATAATTACACATGGTGGGAATATACTTGTAGACCCACAAAACCATTTTCTATTTCTGGTTTATACTGTTTGAAAATGAAGATAACATCTCTTAAATGCACAATAGAATTTTCTTTTCATTGAAAGTCTTTTAGATGATCCCAAAATCATGAACGTATGATGAGGCTTCACACAATTTTTTTTCTTCTTTTGAGGTAAAGATGAAAAGACTTGGTTTAAAAAGATTGTTCCCATTAAATCAAGTGCATTTTGCCTTGCACAGGAAATTGAATCCACTTTCAATATATGAAAATTTGTGAGCAAGCGGGTGTGTTTGTTTACCCAAGGGTTGTTTTTTTGTTCGCGCTGTTTACCTAGCCAAATGGCTGCTAGAGCCTGTTCATGGAGAGTGAGAGAGAGAGCCTAGGACAACAAAGCGCGCTCAATGCTCAGCTGTCAAGCTGCACATATTGCTGTTTGTCCACAAGAGTTGTCGACTGCTGTTGCTATTTACTTTGCTCGATTCGTCATTAGTATATCCAATTTTTCCCCTCCATCTTTACCTCCTCTATTCTTGTGCATACAAGACACAGAAAAATGAGGGCACAAGGCATGTTTCATTCAATGGATGTCGGATTCATAAAACCACCAGAGTTCCTATTGTACTGGCAAAAGCAGTATACATTATTACATGTTGGCCTATGTTTGTGTTTGTTTCGTCTGTCTATGTTGTCTATTGTTCTTCTATGATAATGTACATGTACATTTTACTCAGTTGGCATCTACCTAATTATTGTTAAAGCATCAAGAAGATTGAAACCATCATATAATATAAGTTGAAGTTGGTCTGAATTGAAGCCACCAGCCCCCCCCCCCCATTCATATAAAGAAACAAATTAGTTTGAGATGCACTTGATATGGTTTTGATTTGCTGTATCTGTTATATCACCAGTTGGTCATGATGGTGTCATTGTTGGGCTATATCTGCAATTGTGAACTACATATTCCTTCAAATAATGAAAAAAATGTATGAAAATATATGTATGTCTGTTCTACTGCTAAACATTTGATAAAGAAATGATATGTTAATGATTTTTTTTAAAGAAATACTTAGTATGCAACAAGTACAGTGTAGTCTATAAACCTCAAACATGTGCCAAACAAAGAATTCCTTGAATCCTAATACTCAGTGATTTCTCTGCTAAAAGCCCTTTTGCCAAATGTTCTTATGGGAGGTTTTCTTTTCTTTTTATATTTTTTTATAGAAATGTTCTCAACTTTCAGAGGTTCATAACTATAGTATTCGTAGTCCCCCTTTTTTCAAACTTCTCCTATTGGTCAACTAGGTATGCGGGTTTAATTCTACTTGAATTTCATGTTTATCTACACACTGTACATCACACTAAGAAAGTACAAGCACTTCAAGCCCCATCTCCTTCTGAGAGGAGAATGAAGCCAGATCCTCTTCAAAATTTGTTTGGCTGCTTTGGCATTGTGGTTTCTGATTGGTTAAAAGTCCTCATGGCTGTGGTACTGCAAATTTATTTATTCCAATGGGAACTTGAAGGGCTGTATATTTTATTAATTGAAGTAAGGATTTTTTGTACATACATGTAAATGGACAAATGTGGATTTCATCTACTGAAATAGAATCAAGATGCAGGAGCTATGTTCTTTTAAACGTTGAACTAATTGAAAATAACTTTAAAAGTCTCCAGCATATGTTTGGATTCTATTTTTCTTTCAAACGTTCCAAACTGTATTTGTCTTTAGAGAATGCTAGCCTTGGTACTTGGTAGGTGATCGTTTTCCTCTTGACTGCCATTTTCCTATTCTGTCTTCTAAGAATTACACTTTAGAAGAAAATGTGGATCACACTGCCTTTTATTCTATACAATTTCCTTTTAAGGAAGCAGGTACAGTGGTATAAACACATTTAAATTAGGATTATTTAAAGACTATCAATAACTTAGGAATCTTTGAAGACCAAGTATTATAGAGCTTGTTCATTTGGTAGTTCTTGGTAAATTGAAAGTAATGTAGATCCATCACAGTTCATAGATTCAGTTTAACTTTAACACATTGTCTTCCTCCTCTACTCACAAGTGCATGAGTTATCCTGCCATTCTCCCTGCATTCATACATGTAAGCCCTCTTGCTATAGTGTTGAAAACCTTGAAATCCACTGCTCATGGTGGTATTGGTAAGGTGGTATGAGTACTAAATAATATGTCACAGTGACAATAGGGTTGCTAGTCAGGAGTGGTTTCTATTGTCTTCAATAAAGATGTACTGGTGTGCATCACTCCATTCACTATTAACCACATGATGTTGCCCTTGGCGCCTTGTTCCCACAGTACCTGTCCTCTTTAGCCTCCGCTGAAGCATTTCATGGAAAATATTAATCTATCACTTTTGGCATTTTTATATAAAAATGAATTGATTGTTGGATCACAATGTATAGGAATGTAGCGGAACTAATTATTCCATATCCTGAACTGCTATATTTTGGTATAGACTTTAAAGACGAGTGGAATTTTTTTAATTAAATTGCATTCTAATGATCTTCAAGAAGGGTGCCATTAGCATTTCAAATTCATAAATGATCTTGTATGAAAGAAGACTAATGTGAATGGTGACTGGAAAAGAAAAGTTTGATTCCCCTGAATGAACCCAGACAGTAATTGACTAAAATGGTAGTCTCTGTACACATGCACTTCATACTTCCATGCCTCTGAATTAAAACAACTTATCCCACCAAGCGAGGTGTTTCTCTCTCTCTCTCTCTCTCTCTCTCTCTCTCTCTCTCTCTCTCTCTCTCTCTCTCTCTCCTCTCTCTCTCTCTCTCCTCTCTCTCTCTCCCTCTCTCTCTTCCTTTACAGTATCTCGGTCTTTTGCCATGTCTCTCTTACTCTCTGTCTATCTCTATCTCCATTTTTTTCCTATTCTCTTTCAAGTTCCGCCTTTTGTCATGGCCAATGATTTGCTTGGGTTTGTATTCTCAATGGTTTGTCAAGTCCTGTGTTTGATTTGACTACTTCAGGTGCTTTACTCTTTTCCCATTGTGCAGTTTTATTTATTTTTGCACTGTTGAATGAAGATCAAATACAAAGAGATGATCCATATCGGTAATATGGTAACAGAAAAAAAAAATGGTGTACATCATGTGTAACAGTCAGACCGCTTTCTTAGTACACTAGTCTATCCCACCATTTTTTGTCTTTATGGTTATGAAATCATTCATATTCATATTTTTTCCCCATTAGGTTTACCTCTTTCAGTTTTAAGTATTCACTTTTCATTGAAATCATGGATTGGATCCGTTAACAGCTTCAGATAAATGGAAGAATTATACATGTGTGCACTGAAGATTGACTGAGGGTATTTTAACATTTCTGTTATCCATCTGTGTGTCTCCATATTATTGATACTACCATTATGACTCCATATATGCACCTTTGATTATGCTATGCCATCGTAAAACACAAAGATAAGGAAACTGAGAAATAATATAATGGCTGCCATAGCCATTCATGCGGATGTAAAAGTCATTTGAAAGTAGGGCTTGTAATAAGGTAAATGCTTTGCTTGGCAACATTTTTTCTGATTGTTTTGTTTTTTCTTCCGCTGATTATTTGGGTGAACTTGATGCCTGATTCCTGTAGCAGTAATTTAGCCATTGTGTTTGGAGGAAACAAAAACATCCCTTGCAGAACAGGAAACCACTAAATAAACAGTACATAAATGTGATTATGTCTAAAGATATTGGATGATGAAGGGAAATTTAGTAGCTGATTTTGTGGTATAGATGGTTTTCATTCATTCTTTAAAAAGTTTACTTTACTTTTCTCTCCCTCATTCTTATCATGTATTAATTCTCAAATTCAGAGAATAATACTTGTAACACCAAACTATCCATCAGTGCTTTGAGATTGACATTTTTTCTTTATCTCTTGTGATTTTATTACTTTTATTTCTTAACATCACCATTTCATTTCAAACATGGCTGCATAGTAAATGGAGTGCTGGCATTGGAAAGTGAAAACTCAAGAGAGGATTCCATAGTAAGGGTGCAAATAATTAGCAATTTGTGAATTTCAAATCACTGAATGCTTAGGCTCTTAGTACCGTTCTGCACGTACAAACAAGACATTGGTTTCTGCAATATTGCTGTTCTTTACATCGTGAGATACGACTAATGAATGGGTCTCGCATACAGTCAGCAATTGTTTTTGTATGGTCCTGAATAATCCCTTGCACCATTCAGGGATCATTGGGGGTACAATACGGGTCTATTTGAGACTATTAAGGACCATTTGTATATATTCTGGAATATTTTGGACCATTTGGCAGTTATTCCCGAATTGTCCCCAATAGTCCTGGTTTATCCTGAATCGTCCTGAAAATTCCTGAATTGTCCAGATTTTTATCGAATCATCCGAAAAGTCCAGAATTATGTGGAATTTTGCTGCACAAATTGCATGTGTTGACAATTCTGGACTGTTTGGCAACATTCGGACCATGGTTTCTACCAAAAAGTCCAGAACAGTCCAGAATGGTCTAGAGTAGTATTGAATCATCCCGATGTGTACCGTAAATCTCTGTCTATAAGACGCCCTTTTTTTTCGCCGGAAAATTCAAAAGTCAGGGATGCGTCTTTACAGGTACAGGATATTTTGAGTCCTCAAAGTGCTACTTTTTAGTGGTTTTCGAAAATCTCTGTGTCTCAACATGAATTACATACCGTAATGCGAATAAAGAATAGGATCTACTATTTGAAGTAAAACTACTTTCCTAATTTGAAGGAAGAGATTTTTTGTTTTTTTCGTTTCAGTCTCGATAAATTATGCCCCTTCACATGGGCACTTTGCCGGCCGAAGCTCACCCTTGTCTTCAGCTCACGGGGGATATCAACTCACCACTCGAAATCTAGCCTGTCCAAATTTCTGTTTGGATTTGGAGGAAAATTTCTCTGTAATCTTTAGTTTTAAAAACAACATTGTTACTATTATTTGTGACAAGTTCATCACAAGCACTTCAACTGCGCCTCGTAATAAATTAAAGTTTTTCCCTGCATGGCTTAGGATTCCGAACAAACGCTGAAATAAGACGCCGATCTGATCTGGCTTGCTGCCTTCAGTGTCTTGGTCAACATGTTCAAAAAATTGCAAAATCTCCCCTTCCCCAGCAAGGTCCCAAATCACAACCAGAATGGTCCTGAACTCTATCCTGATTTGTACACACGCACAATTCAGAAATATTCTGGACCATTCCGGTGTAATTGCTGAGTGTATGCAAGCCCCTTAAACCTTTGTTTTCTGAAAGTTGTGACAGGATGTCTACTGTTTTTACTTGAAAAATGAAAAATGCATTGCATTTTTGTATATAAGTTTTTATAGTTTAGTTTGTTAGAATCATGGTTAGCCGGGGAGCGAGACAAACCACTATAAAGTGGAACAAGCAACCCCCTAATGAGCGTAGCCTTGACGGTGGAGGAAAAAACTAGTTCTGAGCATCCTGCTGTTTCCCCACTGCCAGCATGCCGAAATAATTACTCGGTTTGTTGGCTAATAAGATCTTGTTGTTCTGACGATGTTGCAGCCTGTTTTCCATAATTAATAGCTCCCTGCAAAATTCTCATCCTGTTAATCACATACGGAATAATCACATTACAGGCATGTTTTCATTCTTGTTTTTGTTGAATGGAAAGGCTAGGAGAAAGAGAGAGAAGGAGAGAAAGAGGGGGAGCTGGAAAAAGAGATTTTTTTTTTTTCATAGGGGAACTGTTTGCAATGTATTAAAGCTCAAGTTCATTATGATATGATTCTATGGAACTAAGTTGACAATAAATTGGTTATGATAATACCAACTGTTTTCATATGTTTTGCACATGGAAGCCAATTTTGGCATGATTCAATTTGCAACTTGTATAGCTTGGCACATTGATTAAATTGGTCTATACTGTAATCTTTGAATGAGCCAATTACCTAGTACTATGAACAATATCCCAATAATGTCATCCACTAGAAATTGATCACACTTTCATGGATGCACGTCTATAAAGACCCTTTTTTAAGGTTAAAAATGCAGCCATTTCATAAATATACATATATGTTTATTGCCAGTTCCGTGTTAGTTTAACAAAGTTTCATATCAATTGAAATTCTTCTCTGTATTTATTAGAAACATCATGTACTCTTGACTGTTCCTGTTCAAAATATTTATTAAAATTCAATAACACATGTAGAGATCATATGAAAACAAATATATATAGGTAATCATTTGTTTAGTTTCTTTAATTTGTATACTCAGAATTGGGACCATTAAAAGAAATTATCAAATTAGAAATGAACAAAGAAGTGAACATTGAGAACTCAGGTCCATGGCTACATGTACGTGTACTACAAATATAATTTTTTTTTAATACAACATATAAATAGAACATCATTAAGTACTAGAAACATCTTAAACAAATCGAGAAATGCAAACAAACTTTGAAAGACCTTTAACCGTTGTAAGAAAGTTATACATTGATATATACATAATTCATCAATTTAAGAACATACAGAAACTATAATACTGGTAATAAAGAAATTACTTCACACAAGTTATAAAGATCATGGTACTGTAAATACATGTGTACATTTTTGTACTTTGTTTTTAACTTTTCTATAATTCATACAATACTGATGATGTTGTTAAAGTACATGTGTAGAACATTTCTGAAAATATGAGCCATATGGGCTGCACCTGTACTCTTATATGCTTGGCTACAGGTAGATCATGAAAAACAAATGAAATATGACTCTCTTGGTGAGTACATCACCTGCATGGGTTCTAAGCCGGAGTCCTACATTACTTATGTTGGTCTTATAGATGGGCAAGTGTACAGCAAGATAGACAAGATTTAGGGTTACATTTTTGTTTTCATCATTTCATGATTTGTTTTAACCTTAACCTGACTATTATTTAAAACATGTATGCTATAAGCAACCAGGGGACCGATGGCTTTAAAACCTCTCTGAGGGACTGAGTAATGAGGATTATTGCTGTATAGGGCAACAGCACATCGACTTGGTTTTTAACCTGGGATCTCCCGGTAACGAGGCCACTGCTCGACAATTGAAATATTGCACCTCTTGTTCTTGCAGTACATTGTACGATGGTTTGTTTTTACTTGATGATGATGATGATGAACAGCATTTGTATGGCGCTATATATCTGTTTAAAAAAACATTCAAAGGCGCTAAGAAAGCATGTATCTGTTTAAAAAAACATTCAAAGGCGCTAAGAAAGCATGTACCGGGTACATAAAATTACATGTAAGCAACCAGGAGACCGATGGCTTTAAGTCCTCTTTGAGGGACTTGGTAATTTATGCTGTACCAAAGGGTACTATATTCTTAAGAATTACCCCTTGGTTATAACTATGTTACTCACCAAACAGAACATGATAATTATTATGTTCTCACAAGTCACAACTTAATTATAGTTTTTAACAATTTACAGTCTTACATTTACATAATTTATAACCCACACACGTAATGGAAATGAGCTGGATCTGACCGAGCTACATAACATAATAATATATGTTTATGTGTATGAGTGAGACTGGTATTATGATATTATGCTTTGTGTACTTGGATGGTAGAGCTCACATGACGGACAGCAGGCAAGCTATCATGAAATAGCTTCCTTGGCATTTGTCCTAGAAATTAATGAGTGTGGACATATGCAAGTGAGAGGCAGTAAACAAGTCCTGTTTGTGGCTTCTAATGAGATGATACCATCCCCACATCTGTGCAGAGTTTTTTCCTCCAGTTCATTATAGATGTTTTAAGTGCTGGCGCCATAACACAAATAATGACAATATTCACTAATAATGTTAGGCCAACATGTGCACAAAATATCTATGAAACACTACATGTATGAAACAGTGAAACACTCTATTTGGAGGTTAAAATATTTGTATTTACATTTATGTAGATCAAAGTTTAACTCTCTAAGATGAATAAGTACTCTATTCCTTTAAATGGACTAGAATGGTGTTCCGTAATGTTGTCTACAGAAACTGCATAATGTATTGTTTATAATTATCATTCCGATGAAAAATGATCATCTTTAAATTTTGAATTAAATGATATTCCTGTCATGAGCTAGCAGACAGTTTTTTTTTTGTACAGTCAAGAATGACTTTGCTTGGTTTAAAAGGTTTCTTGTATATGGAGTTTCTTCATTTTCATTCTTAAATCTGTACTTAATAAGGAAGAGAACAAAACAAAAACCTTACAAGTTATTTTTCTTCCCGACCCTTCGGACCCTTCATCTCTTTTATATTTACGCTAGTGACGCTTTGAATGTCCCCTGAGCCACGTTGTATTGCTTGAGTTTCCATGAAAGGTTAAATTGAGACATGACATGATTTTTTGGTGCTATTGTCTGCTCTCTGGACAAATGATAGGAAGTTTGGTTTCCTCTTTGTGTCATACATTGAGACCGACCGCCTATGATTTCTCAATCACATGCTGCAGACAGGAGCACAAAAAAACTTTCATTTTCTTTCTAAACTTCCTCTTTGTGTACTGTTTATAAGTGCATTCCACATCAGGTTTAACAATGCTCATTTGGAAATTGACATTTTGACAAACTAGGCCTTCATGTATGAAATTGTATGAACTATTAAAGTTTAATGTTAGTTAAAACATATTTGTGGCTTACACCCAGTAAATAAGATTGATTGATCGATCTGTAATTGAAAAACAAGTCAGAAAAAAATCTCGAAACCAGCGGGATTTGAAAGTTTAATGTTATTTAAAAAAAAATCACGATTCAATATTCTTATGATATGAAAACTCCTATTTCTCAATATTATATACTTATTACTGACATGTCTTTGCATGTGTGCAGGCGTCTTGTATGGACAGTGAACTGTTATCTCAAAGTTTCATAATTAAATCAGGCTGCAAGTTCTTGGCAAGTTCAACAACACAAATTTCCAAACCTGCTCGAGTCAGGATAAGATCTTTGTCTACATGTATGTAGATTTATGGCATGAATTTTTCCTCTTTCATTTTCAATCACAACCTTGTCAAACCTTACAAAGAAAAAGTTTCAGTCTTAGAGACAGAAGGCAAAATCCATTGTCTGAACTGAATCTTTTAATGGAATTGGGTGAATGCAAACCTCATCCTATTTGGCGCAGAATACCTAAAGATATATTGATAATTTTATATAACTCATTAATATTACCCCACTTAATTTTTTAATGCAAAATACCAAAAGGGTTCTAATGTTACAGAAGAAAATTATAAGAATTATATCGCACTGCCAATACCTTGCCCATACTATACATGTACACATGTATGTCTATCAATGTGCAATTCAGCCCATTTGAAACATGCATAAGAAGTCATTCTTCTATATTCGCGGACACCGACTTTAGCGCGAAATCCGCAAAAATTAAAACACTGCAAATATTACCACGTTTACAGTACTTCATGTTATACATGTGTATATTGATACATGTATTATATTTTAACTTTTTTATGTTTTGTTTTCCTTTGTATAGTTTTAATGGAAGTATTCAATAAAGTGAACTTGAACTTGAACAAGTATTGTGAATCAAGAAGCTTTTTTGAATTTCAGGAGTAATACAAAGTCTCTTAAAAGTTTTTTGCTGGAAAAAAAAAAGGTCCATTGTTGGTAATTCACAAAACTTGCAGTTTTACATATATACAGTACATGTGTGTATCAGGGTCTGGAGATAGTGGTACATGTAGACTACTATGATATAGCTTGAATGGCTGGCCCACCAGGCTAGACATGCTCAGCTGTCACCTCTAGAGTGCATTGACCCTAAGTAACCAGGAGTCTGACCCTGTCAGTACAAGGTCATCTTATTCTGGATGAATGGGACACCAACATGAGAGCTAGCTATTCATAGGTCCACACAAAGAATGGTGTTTAGCCAATGCTATTGCATTATGCTATTGCATTTAAAGCTTTTCATATATTTAGATGATTGGGCTCCTTGGTACATGTATAAAAGGTATTTTTAGAGGGTAAAATTTAGTGTCAATACCTCCCCTAAATACAATGTCTGGATTTTAAAAGAAATTTGATTAAAATGTTCAATCGCATTATTTGCTTGCAATAGCAAGCTTGTATGGTTACACTGCAGTACAATCATGAACATGTAGTAGATTTGTTCAGTATTTGTTGTTTAAAAAAATATTTTACAAATATTGATCAATATTGATAAATTGATTGTTTTTGTTCCGTTTTGTACATGTATTTCTTTCCTTTTCAATTGATCAGCATGCTTTTATTTTAGAGAGACTATCTAGTCTGTATTCCTTGGTCTGTTGCTTCTAATTTGTATTTTGTTAATGTCATATTAAATTTACGTAAATATACCGGTAGTCGAACCAGCGATCAGATAAAATCTCGTATTTGTTGACAGAATCCTGCACGAGAGTGGTGTTTGTGTTATCGGCAGGCATCAGTTATGTTTCCTTTTACATGTATATATATATACATTGATTGTGTATATGAGTGAAAGCCCTTGATTTCATGTTCATTACCATCAGTGATGAAGATGGATTGATCTCCTACGTAATTGATCTTAAACAGTGTGTGGACGTCATTACTCTTGACTGATTTGGAATCAGAGATTATTTCCAATTTTCGTTTTAAGAGAGATGATAGGGAGAGATATGATTACAAACACTGTTATTCTGACTTTTAAAATGACCACTGTAATGTTATTTGTAATCTTTGTGTTTAATTGCTGAACGAGAGACAAATTATTAGATGATCATGATTTGGCATTGGATATACGCAAAAAAGAAAAGGTAATTTTACAAACATATTCAACATTTATTTAAAGGAAATATTATGGAGGGCAAATGTTGAAAAGCGTCATCTCTGGAAAAAAATGTTGACTACCGTATTTGCCGGCGATAAGGCCGCAGTGTTTTTGGAAGAAAAAAATTCCAAAAGTCGGGGTGCGGCCTTTACGCAACAACAACAAAATTTGGCGCTAGTGTAGTTCCGTATCCATTTGTTTAGCAGTTTAATATCCATTCTTAGCAAAGGAATTTTAGCCCAATTTTTAACTAATTTTAATCATAATCATATATTGCATTTTCCACCTGAATTTTGATCACATTCGACATCGGGAAAACTTTGTTTAGGGCTTCGATGTCGACGTCGTCGCTCAGTACCGTCTCTACGCTGTAGTCCTGCACCTCAAACTGAAGCTATCAGTACAAAATTATGCAGACTTCTTGTATGGTTTATGGTATCGCGCATACGAGAAGTCTGCATAATTTTGTACTGATAGCTTCAGTTTGAGGTGCAGGACTACAGCGTAGAGACGGTACTGAGCGACGACGTCAACATCGAAGCCCTAAACTAAGGTTTCCCGATGTCGAATGTGATTCAAATGCAGGTGGAAAATGCAATATATGATTATGACAGAGCTGCCAAGTCTCCCGGATCCTGCGGGAGACTCCCGGATTTTGACCCAATATCCCGTTTTCCCGACCCCATGCAAAAATCTCCCGGATTTCCAGATTTTAAGTTGTATTATTTTCACAAACGACTGTTTCACAAGACTAGCATGTTGAGTTCGTACGTACGTATACAAACAGGTCAACACATGGCAATTCTGTAATATGAATTTTCCTGTTATCCAGTCGTCGAATATAAATTTACCGTGATATCGTACTTTATTTAACAGCGTAATAAATGAGAGTTACGCCGAACGACTGGCGGGCTAGTCTAACAAACCATTGGGAACATGTGATAATGTGAGTGGTGTTTGTGTGATAGCAATTCGCCTGCTTGCTCTGCCGGGCGGCTTCCTCGCCGGCCCCCGTAGCGTCCCGGTACGTTGGTGCCGGTTTCCAATCGGTCGCGTCAGAGCAGCCAGAAGTTGCACTGATACAACAAGCAGACTTTGTCTGCTGCGATCGGCCCAAAAAACTGCACATTTGAACATCAGTTTTTGGATTGATTTGGGGACTTTTGCGATGTGATTTTTAAGTGGATTATCATTTGATACCAACATGGCAGTGTTACTGCAGAGTGGATTTTGAAGCCGACTTTTTTTTTCTGATCTCCTTTGCCGTTGGGAACGCATCGATATAACTTGCATCTTCCGAAGGCGTAAGTCAACTTTGTCCAAAACAAGGCTGTATTTTGTTTGACTATTAAAATATCATCCAGGACAATGTCGAAGTCGAAATATTATCAGAAATATAAAGATGACTACCACTTGGAATGGCCTTGTGTTGGGAAATCTACGAAAGGCGAATACTACGCATTTTGTACAGTTTGCGGCGCAGATATCTCCATCAAGAGTGGGGGAAGAAATGATGTATTTCGCCACATCACATCTGACAAACACAAGCAAACCGCGAAATCAAGGGGCAATACAAAAGGAATACAGAGCTTTTTCAGGTTAGTATGAACAGTTCTTAGATTTGTAAAATCGAGAAATAGTCTACCCCTCCATACCATAGACCTGAACAAAAACTTGAGAATAGACAAGAAATGGTCTGCAATTTCAAAGATGGAGGATGGCAATGGCTCAAAGAAATACACACTTCTGAGCAAAGTGATGAAATCTTTGCTTGTGATACCACATTCCAATGCTTCATGTGAAAGAGTTTTTAGCATTGTTAGGAAGAACAAAACTGATTTCAGGGGATCAATGAATTTGAAAACACTTCAAGCACTCCTAACAGAGAAAATTGCCAACACAGATGTCCCATGCTACCAAAGGGAGTATAGCAAGGACCTCCTTAGCAAACTCAAGCAAGCAACCTACCAGTCACTTCAAGGAAAACCCTCAAGCACACCCCAGTCCTTGCCTTCCACAAGTACATCCCCCATTTCACAATAGAGGTAACAGGAGTTCATAGTCTGAAATATGATGTGAAGTTCATATGTTATCAATTGTATGCAAATAAAATGTGCCATATCAAAGCCTTCCATTTTGAGAAATCATTGAAAAAATGTGTTCTAAAAGGGTTTCAAAGAGGCTTAAAACCAAGAGCTTTTGGGGGGCCTGCCCCCTGCCCCCCCCCCCCCCCCCCACCAGGGGCACTAAAAGGCCATTCTTGGTTCCCGCCAACATGAAGTCGTTCGATGCTGCTCTCTCAGAAATCTCCCTGATTACCCAAATCAAATGTTGGCAGCTCTGTTATGATTAAAATTAGTTAAAAATTGGGCTAAAATTCCTTTGCTATGAATGGATATTAAACTGCTAAAAAAAATGGATACGGAACTACACTAGCGCCCAAAATTCGGCGGTCAAAACATCACGTCCATTTGCACGTATAGGACTATATGAACGGTAGCATGACTAGACAACGGTACAGGACAATTCTAGAATAACTCCACACAACTTACCGACAATTTTATGTTGCAAAGTTGACATGAAGACAAAAAAACTTATTTTTCTAATAAAATCTGCCGATAGATCTAGATCTAAGTCCGTACCATTGCATCGCCAAAAAGTAAACAAAGGGACAGGCCGTTACTTACGGAGCTAGCTGCCGCGCAACGCAACTGCGCAGGTCGAAAAACGCTATTCCGAATTACACCGCACATCGAGGTAGGGGCATTATAGGATACCAATTCTGCGTGCGATACAGTACTAGCTTAAAAGTCGATGAAGATCTGCTAAATTACGATCATTTTTTAGGTTAAACTTCTTGTAAATTTATAAGAATATTGATGAATTTGGTATCAGTTTGTAAACAAAAAGAGTGTTCTACAAGAAAATTACGATCATTTTGTTTGGTCCGTTTTTTTTTTAGTTTTTTTTTTTTTTTTTTTTTTTCCCCTCTACGAAATGTCAAAGTTGAGGGTGCGGCCTATACGGCACTGCGGCCTTATCGCCGGCAAATACGGTATGTTAAACAAAAAAGTATAATTAAAAAATAAAAATAAAACGATGGTTATATGTCCCCATACAGTACAGTATGTAGTATAAAACTAATACTATGTACATGTAGGTGCATGCCCTTTATTGTTCATAGCCAAATATTCAAGACAAGAGAATAAAGGAAAGGCACTTTACATTTCATGTTCAATACGAACATGTAATCTAGAAGGTAGTGTGTTTAGATTCAGACAACCTGATCAATTTCATTCACTTTGTACTGAAATTTAGAAGAAAAAGGAAACTTCATGGTATATAATACAATAGTCACTTAATACAGGTACTTCTAAGGTGTTCAAAGTTGGCTATACTGTCTTAATGAAAGTGGAGAAGAATTTTAACAATAAAATCATAAAGTTTGATGAGTTATTTTGTAGACTAGTGTTAGATTTGGTGATAAACTACACATTGCTGGTACCTCTGAAAACCTGCAGATGTGTTAGAACATGTACCTCATGTATATTTATGGAAAAGAACAATGTTAAGCACACTAAAAAAGATGAAGAAAAAAAGATAGAATTTTGTTTAATCTGGTTTAATCTGGTTCTGTTATTTAGAAGTTACTCTCTACTGCCAAAATTGTCTTGATATGTTCATGTACATGTACTGTACGTATGTTTTTTTTTAAATCGCACATCTACAAAATACATGTAGGTTACATTTGTCTCATTCTCTCTTTGTACACATGTATTGCTACACAAACTTTATTCCCCTTCCCTCTCATAGTGTGTCTAATTTCTATCATTCCCTTCCATTTGTTTCTCCTTATTCTTATCTCTTCCTTCTTCTTTTTTTCTTTTTTTCTTCCTATCTATCTATCTGTCAGTGTCTCTTTTTCTCATTTTATGTCTGCGGCTTGTTTTGTTTCCAGGGACTGATGTCATCGCAGCTGCCGATTGATGACCGTTATTTTGTTTTCCTCTCTGTAAACAGGAAAAGCATTAAGACAAGTTTCTGGGGCCACCTCCAAAACCATTTCTTTCCTGGATATTTTTTTCTCCCCCTAATATCCAGAAAAACAAATCTCTATGCGCTTAATCAAATAATAACCAGGGCTTCAGGGGACGTGTTTATGCTTTCAAAACAATTATCATCAATTCTTTTGATGAGCAATGGGAAAAAGAATGTCTGTTGCCGTAATTAGATTAGAAGAGATATTTTCCAAGTTGATAGAGAGGGAGAAAAACTGCTGCAAAGTGAAATCAGATTTCAGAGTGCAGTTTTACTTGTCCATGATGTTATCAAAAAAAAGACAATCATTTGGCATTTTGATATCAGTAGACATCTTGAAAAGGATGCATTTCTCAAGATAATCTTATCAGCATAGGAAATCTATTAACAGGTAGGCAAAATGTGAATCAACTCTTTTTCTCCATTTTACGCTTGAATTTGAAATTATCATCCATGATGATATAGGTTTTGACTGAAATTAAAAGATTTTCTCATACGCATTTGTCATTTTGGCGTCATACATACCGTTAGATATTCACATTGTTTTCACTGGGCATGCATGTGCTTTGAAGTGTAAGCGGACCTTGAGTACCGTATATACTTTGGCAGGTCATCTTTATGCAGATGTACATGTAAGTTTTTTAAAGTGATTATTTGTACTCACTTCTAACCATATCTTTTGACTTGTATCAATTTAACTCAACTGTTTGCATTTCTTTTTTTAAATCATCATACATGTACTGTACATGGACTCAGTAGACCTGTCTCTTTCTATACCATCAGCTTTGAGTCTTTTATTTTGGAGTGACAGGCAGGTTAGGTGATTGTAATAGGATTGCTGTTGATTGTGTTCTGGTAATCAGTGAAAAGGCTTTCACTCATCACAATCAGTAATTCAGGTAGAAATCCATTGTGAAATACCAGTGCCAATTGAATAAACAAATGAAACAACACTGTTATAATTTCTCCAAATTGGTTAATTTGTTTGTGCATCCTGTCACAAGAATGAGTTGGGAGCAAACAGAGGAAAACCACAGTGGCCATGTGAATTTCAATCAATTCACACTTGTTTACTGACAAACCTAAAAATGTCACACCATGAAACTTTTGAAAATTGCGTAAGTGATTAATGCGAAATACCGGTACATGCAACTTTGATCACATTCATCATGATACAAACTTTAAGAAATTCATGAAAATATTTTGTTTAAAAAACAGCTGTCATTGAAGTTTCATGTCCTGAAAAATACTAGTTATATCATATTGTTAATATATAGGTTTTGCAGAAGAGGCTATGATATGCATATTTTCTTTATTGATTAGATTTATTGGTTAGCTTCTTTTATTATGAAATTGAAAGTGAGCAGAATTAGTAGGTAGGAGTCTATATTCTTTTGTTGAAGACCACAGTTAGGTCTGACCACAGCCAGCATGCATGATCATTCATGTTCATTGCATGATTCCCACATACAGTAATGGATTTAATGTGTAGCCTTGGGTGTGCACTTGCAGGACTATATAGTGCAGCTCTACCTTAGTACCTTTCCGCAATACGACATACATATCCCATTAATGTTACCAGTATGTCACTCCGGTGATGTAATTTTTTTCTGAGTAGAATGGCCTTCTATTTTTGTTAATTTTTAATGAACTTTAAAGAATACACATGTATGTACAGAGGTGAATTGTCGATAGCAGGGAGGGTGGGGTATACTCATCAATGCACTGCATTTCTGCTACAAATGTACTTTTGTAGGAATTTCAACCAAAAGATGTTTATGTAGAATTGGAAAATAAGAGATCAGTTTAAAAGTGTAAATGTACATTACTCTAATTGCTAATCAATGTAATGAAAGTGGCTTATGTTGCTTTGGTATGGGAAAAACATGATATGCTTAAAAACTGAAAAATGTCAAGCAAATTGTTAGGCCTCTGCTTCTAATTCATGTCTGTTTGAAATCAATTTATTTGACACATAGACAATAGAATGTGTTGAATCAAATGACTGTCTTTGTTGATCATGTGATCTGAAAACAGCACAGGCTGCCTGGCCAGCCAGGTCTCTATAACAACAAACAAGGTCATGAGGTAAACAAGGGTAAACACCTGCCTGCCTTCATTTAAGTGCTTTTTGTGTACATTTGTTTGTTTACATTTCATTGTAAATGGTGAGCAAAGTGCAAGCCAGCAAACAGAGGAGTGCCTAACAATACATGCAAACCTCCGCTAGAAAAGTAATAAACAAATTTCAAAGGGTGTATACTAAAGGGTTAAGAACAAAAATTAAAGGTGAAATACAGTAGGCCTATAATGGCTATATCAGTCAGTGTGATATGTAGAGGTGTTTAATATGGTTTAGTAGTGGACTATAGGTCATAAGGTACAGGGTTCAATATATCCTGCCACGGTACTAACGTCCTTTGGGAAGACGTTAAACTATAATTGCCATACTTCACCCAGGTGTAGTACATGTATTAATGTAGGAACCTTGTAAGCTTTGTTCCTTGAATGCACTGAGAACTGGCATTGGGAAATAAAGATGAGGTAATATAATAATATTTAACATCCTCTGGAAGAGCTTAGAGACATTGCATGTATAATGTATGTCATAGATTGTCATAAATAATATGATATACACATTATACAGTATACAACAACAAAATGTTATTTTTAAATGATGAAAATGACTTAGGATTGTGACTACAGTATGTGTGCATGCAGATTGCTGCATAGTTATACTGATTGATACTGATTAATCAAGTTTCTGTGGTGACATTTAGCTTTGAAAGTGATCATTAATTATATATATATATAGATCTAATTATTATCTATTTATCTAACTTGATTTATGCCTTCATATATATCATTACATAATTGATTTGTTTGCACTGACACCCCCCCCCCCCCTCCCCACCACAAAAAAAGAAGATAATTTTATAATGAAGAATTTGATGTAGATTCATGAAATACCCGTGTTGAACTGTGTTGAATATTCCAAAGGAAACATGAGTACGGTAGATATATTTATGAGTGAGTGTATCTTTAAACCGTAAAACAAAACAGGGATTTGATTGTTATCTCTAAGAGGCTGTTTGTGGTCTTCAGAGGAGCAAAGTGCAGCCAAGGGTATGGTATCTCTATTCTTTATTGTAAACACGCAGTAAACAACTCAATACTTGTTCAAAATAGTCGCATCATGCATGGAGTGTCAGTTATTGGCTCAAAGTACAACAACAAACATATAAATGGAATGATATAATCAATAATTGTAGGACAGGTCATGGTTTGTTTCCAACACCTACATGTATTATACAATACAATAGAAAATGGTAAATTTGGTGGTCTGAATGAATAAATTAATAAAGTGTGTACCTCTGAGAAGGTGAGAGACAAAGTTGTAGAAGATGTTACAAAGGAACTTGTGGGATACATCTTTGTAATACAATATATAAAATGTAAGTTTTATTTCTGTAATATTATATCATGAGGTTCAAATTGAATTCGGAATGATTCATACTGCAGATAAATTTAACATATTGTAGGCCTTAGCCTTGAGATACAAAGGTACATACATGTAGCCTTTTAGATGTTATGATCACTATTAAACAAGAGAAACATTTACAGCTTCATGTATTTTTAATGTAAAGGATTTGATTAATAAGTTACATGTACAATTGAACACTATGGTGGGATAATGTTATAGACTTGCATGTATAAATAGTTCACAATTTATTAATGTACATACTGTACATTGTATATAATTATATCATTAGAATATTCTTGAACTGCCTCTACAATGGCAAAGAGATCACATCAGCTTTGCAAACTTGACAAATAATGTACATGGACGCTCATGTGACATGTTCTTGAATCAAGTTGCACTTTATAACCTCATGACATGGTCATTCATACATTCAACATCAATGAGATGTTCATCTGCATGTACTGTACATGTATTCATTTGAATTGATCCCTTTCAAAATCATTAGACCATGTCAGAAAGTCATGATTCCATTCCCATAAAAATGATTTTCATTTGTAATGGGTTTCTGGATCATTAATTTGCATGATTCTTCTAAGTGTATATTTGTGTTCAGTAATACAAATATCTTTCTATTTCTTCTGAGTCTTTCCTGTTGTGTCTCTTTGTTTGTATTTCCTTTCCTAAATATATTACCAATTTTCCATCCTTATTTTCCCTCCCCCCCCCCCTTTTTTTTTGTCCCCCTCCCCCTCCCAAATTCTTTTTTGACCTGTATTCAGATTACCAGACTGCATTGTATTGCTATACGAAAAACATATACCGGTATAGCTATATACCATGAGTTTTTATGTTTTTTTTCTAGCCTGAACGTACTCTTAAGAAATGTTGTATAGCAAAACTTGTCTGAACGTCGTATCGTATGAAAATCATTTAACTGGGCGGGGCTTATCGCGAGCACTCACCAATTGTCGTGTCAACTGACCTCTTAAAAACTTATTTCTTCATACAATGTTTTTTTGTGCAACTTTGTTATCTAGTCTCTACGCCCCTTTCGCTACATGATGATTCTGCCCAAAACATTTTTTCATTTGAGTTTTATATAAATTTAATCTTGTCTGAACAGGCTTTTAGGTTCACTCCTCTTTCCTCTACCTCCATCTCTTCTTTCCTCTCTTCTTTCCTCTCTTCTTTCCTCTCCTTCTCCTTCTCTTCCTCCTTCTCTTCTACTACAAATACTACCCCACCTGTCCTCATATCTCCAGGTATACTATTTCCAAACAAATTTGGCTTGTTTTGGCATTGGACATGAGCTTTGTTTATTCCCCAATCTAAACAAGCTGGTTCTTGTGATTGTTTGTTCCCTGGAGAATCTCTCTCCCATGTAGGTCTCACTTCCTGAGTGGGAGCTAGATGGGCACAAATATATATCACAGATTATAGAGGCTATAAAGAAAATTGAAACGATATCTAAGATAAATACCATTATCCTTCTTAAAGGAACACCTAGGGATGTTTTTTGTCTAGTCAAAGCTCATTACATGCATCATTTAAAAAAATGATGATTTACTGATTGATGTTGAACTACATTTCATGATAACCATGATATGAAGGGGGGGCATACATGTACAAAAAATGTACCTGGTATGTACAAACTAGAAAACAGTATATTGATTAACTCAACTTCATGTTGAAATACCGGGAGTGAGAAATAATGATAATCATAATCATTATTGCTCACTCCCGGTATTTCAACATGAAGTTGAAGAATGCTGACCATACCTGGAGAGAAGATGTCATTCTTTAGAATAATATATTGACTTCTTTTCAGCAAAGGTACTCTTGTTAATTAAGACTTCAGGGGTGTGTTTCACAAAGATCCCAAGTTGAACTTAACACTAAGTTGGACTTAAAAATTATGGACAGCCATTAGAGCCTTAAAATGAAATATATTCAAAAGCAGAAATTCAAGTATTTTAGACTTTTTATAAATTCTACATCCAGAACATGAAATCTCCTTGATGATAGAAAATATGAATGATTTGAATTAACATTTTATGCCTTTTACAATAACTTTTACAAAATATTTTCAAAGATGCTAATGGCTGTCCATAATTTTTAAGTCCAACTTAGAGTTAAGTTCTACTTAGGATCTTTGTGAAACACCCCCCTGGTCCCCTAAATCCCCTTTACCAACATATTCCTTTGACTGGTGTATTGTAATCCATTGCATCTATCTCAACTGAGGCCTTTAAAGATGCCAAAGAACAATCTCACAAATGTCATATCAAAGGTATTTAGGCCAAAACAGATGCGGAGCAGCAAATATCAACAAAATGCTCCTCTGGGGTGACATTATTTATAAACAGTGAGGTATATCTAGAATTATGATGTAAACAGGAGTCCTGTTCAGCCAGCTAGTGCCATTGCCCGAGCTTAACCTAAGGTTAGAAAACTTTCAGCTACTTTTCTATTGCAGGAAGAGAGGAAGAGGGAGGGCACAAAAACCTCTTGATTTTATAAATAAGCAAACAATATGAGGATTTTTATTTATCCAATGGATATCCTGTAACAATATCTCCCAGAGGCTATTGCATCTAATGAACATCTTATCAGTGATTGAGTTGAGATCATACTTGAGAAATTTGTTTCCACTCTGATTTTGAATGTTAAAAAAAGAATGCTTGAACTATCAAAGTAAAAGTAACTGCTAAAATGCATTAAGATAAATCTAGCATTGTGCATGATTACATGGCTGATTTTTGTTTAAAGAAGTTTAGTAGTAAAGTTCTTTTTCAAAGTCCATGTCATTGATGTACATGAGCCTAAATGTATGATGTACAGTGTGAGTCCAAAAAAACTTTACACCTAGAAAAATGCTAATAATTTTAAGAATCATTTATGAAAAGTAAATTATTATACACCACATGAAAGAGTGTTTCATCCCAAATCGTTTGGTACCATTTTGGGTGGTATTTGTTCACGCTTGGATAAATAGGAGGCATTGTTTGCGAGAGTGCAAAAATCGACTTGCGCCAAATAATGCTTACCGGTATGTGATGTTTGAATAAAACGATTGGGATTTCGGTATTAATTCGGTCTTTGCAGATCCAAATAACATCCCTACCAAAATTAATCATGTCACACATATCAAAACACACACAGAGTCACACTCAATAAGTCACACAAACACACGCACCACACTCGCACATACACACACACACACACACACTCGCATAGCAAATTTAGATGTGACAGTTTGGATCGGCCTTCTTGGAAATGGAAGTCTTCTTGGACCCTTCTTCTTTGAACAGACAGTGAATGGGGAGCGCTATCTAAGAATGATAGATGATCAGGTTGTCCCGGCTCTGAATCAGATGGCACGATTTAGGCGTCAGAGAAACGGTCCTTTCAGGCACATTTGGTGGGCACAAGATCGTGCCCCTGCTCACAGGACAAGGATTGTGATGACCAGGTTGAGAGAACTCTTCGGGAACAGGATCATCGCTCTGAACGAACCTGTGGAGTGGCCACGTCGATCCCCGGACCTAACACCGCTTGATTTTTTCGTCTGGGGTTACGTCAAGTCTCGGGTGTACCAGAGCCCACCTGCGAACCTCAACGACCTACGAGACAGGATCAGGATTGAGAGCGAAGCACTTGGGAGAGACAGGCGCATGCTTCGTCGAGTGTTTCAGGAGATGCTCCATCGCGCTAGAAAGTGCATCGAAAGGGACGGAGGTCGTGTCGTGGAGTAGATGAACGGACAGTTACTTGCTGGTCACAAATGAAGCTTCAAAGGATCCATGATGATAAGCATTTGAAGTAACATTATCATCATAATTATGATGATCGTTAACAATTTGAAGATCCAGTAAAAAATAAAGTATTTTACTCCAAATGAACACCATTATCATATGTTTGTGTGTGTGCGCGTGTGTGTGGGTGGGTGTGTTAGTGTGTGTGTTTCATATGTGCGTGTGTGTGTGTGTGACTTTGCTACTGAAAAAAAGCATCTGCAATGCATCTCATTTCATACATTCAATTCATTCTCTCACTTTAAGACTTTGGCGCAATTCGATTTTTGCACTCTCGCAAACAATACCTCCTGTTCATCCAAGCGTGAACACATTCCACCCAAAAATGGTACCAAATGATTCAGGATAAAACACTCTTTCATATGATGTATAATACTTCACTGTTCATAAATTATTTTTTAAATTATTAGTAATTTCCTAGGTGTAAAGTTTTTTTTGACTCACACTGTAGTGCCTTTGGTAATGAAAGGTACTGTACATGTACATGGTATACTTCTTTCCAACTACAGGTAGATATTTGTTCTTGCAATTGCTCCTTTCACACAGAATAATGTACAAAACTTTGTTTTACATACTGCATTCCCTATGTCAATTCTCACTAAGAGGTATTTCAACTACATTATGTCAAAGTGTATTTATTCATAGTTAAATGAAATTTAGCTGTCTATTAAGAGCATTTTGTGTATCCATTGTTAACTTAATGCACAGCCATTGCGTCCTTTGTACGCGCAAGTAGAACTGTGATTGATTATTATTTTGCTACTATTATACTGCCCAGCAGTCAGCAAATTTATGCCTGCAGTCTTAACCAATCAAATAACAAAGTTAGCAGAGTATTTATCTAACTAAGCTGAAAATTTCATGTAAGTAAAATATTTCTCACATAAGTATGGAATTGAATACCAGCCTAGTTGAATAAACGCAAAACAGAAAACATCTTCACTTTTTAAATCCATTGTGTTTGCGATTAATATTTAACTCATTTGAACAACCTTGGTCAATATTTAGTTGGAAGTAGTTGCTTGTTGGACTATGAAAATAGAAAGAGATGAAATGAAGAGTCAATAAAACTTTCACAATTGTGCAATGGTGCAGCATTTGTCATGACAAATCACCTCTGGTACTCGTAAACATTTACATTGTGTAGAATTATTTTTAAATCATGATAAACTCCATGTAGAAATGCCTGCTATCATTTTGAAAGTGATGTGAGCACAAACATAGCTAGATTAATTCATTGTGAACTGCGGCCATTGCGTGGAGGCGTGTCTGAAAGCCAAGACTGAGGTTTCTCATCAGACTAACCCCTGCTGGTTGACCTCGTCACTGACAAACAAAAACAGGAAAAGAGGACAACAAACTTGGTCAAGACCTTGTTTTGTCTCATCTCTTGTTTCAGCATGAGCTTAGGGGTCAGGATGGGGTAATGGATGATTAACCTTCATCCTATAAATCTCTCTCTGTCTGTCTCTGTCTCTGTGTGAAGGGAGAGAGGAGGAAATCAGTTAGGAGCCCATTCACATATGAAATCTAATCGTGAAACAGGATTTGAACTTTCTCATTTCTTACATGAACTTCAATAATGGATGGGGTCCTTGTAAGAAAATACATTGAGCTCTTTTCTCATTTATTACATCAATATAAAAAAACAAAAGAAATAAAAATATTTGTTTCGTTTCAATATTTTATTTGATTTTTTTTCAATTTTTAATAGTTACATTTAAGGCTCCAAATCAGTGTGTTACAATGACAAGAGTGTCGTTAACCTACATTTTGAATATTCCCATAGGGCAACCTAGAAATGGAATTTAGCTAATGTGCATGTACATTGAGTACTGCAAACCTTACGCAACTTTTTGTACTTCCAGCTGTATACTGATCATTTACAAACATGTACAATGTCCATGTGTTCATGCACATACACTGCATGAAATGGCATATAAATGCTTACAATAACCTCAAGACATTTCATTATACATGGATTATCAGTATGAAGTGATCAGCATTTCACACCTGATTCTTATATCACTACAATACTATAGGATTATCCCAATATTCTGATCCTCATTTTAAGCCAACAATTACAATAGCAATCCAACATATATCTTATTCAAATGAATGAACTCGAGGGTGCAGTGTGGTATATTCTGTTGATCCTCCTTTCCCTTTCCTCTGTAAAGATTTGTCAATTTCTCTCTTAATTCTTCCAGAATAGTGGTAATCCCCAGCCACTAGAGTAGATGATCGTTCAAGTAATTACATTTCAACATTTTGCGACTGGTGATGAAGAGCAATCGATGATGTTTGCAGCTATTTGGAAAATGACGCCTTCTGGCTACTCACAGGATAATTGCCTGGTGTAGTCCTGAAATGAATTCACAATTTATTGGGATGAAGAGGATCAAGTAAAAAAAAGTGAGAGAGAGAGAGAGAAGGAATTGCATTATGAAGGCTTGTGGATTTTAGCTATGGGCAATTATTTACTCGGTCCATCCCAGAAAGAGGCATCTAGATTTTGAAGCTGTCTTACCTTCCTTGATAATTTAGTCGGATACATTGTAGGCCTATTTTGTAGAAATGGAATAGAAATTATTTTTCTCAAGGACCGTAAATAATTAGTGTATAATTGCAACAATAGAACACTGATTAATTACATAATATTTAGAATCCATTGTAAAGACAGAAATGTTGTTGTATCTTGCTACTTGGACTTATATTATCATTGTCCATTTTTGTCTCGCCTGCGTAGCAAAAAGCGAGACATAGGCGCCGCTTTTCCGGTGACGGCGGCGGCGGCGACGGCGGCGGCGGCGACGGCGTCAACATCAAAAACTTAACCTAAAGTCTAAGTTTGTTGACCTTAAATGACCTTTGACCTTAACTTAGTGACCTGAAATTCTACTCACATGATTGGGGAGACTTGATAACCCTATAGTCCAAGTTTCATTGACTAAGAACTTATACTTTCAAAATTATATCAAAAATTCAAAAACTTAACCTTAGGTTAAGTTTTCGATGATGATGCTACAACATAGTCCAAGTCTGTTGACCTGAAATGACCTTTGACCTTGACTTTGTGATCTGAAATTCTACTCACATGATTGGGGATACTTGATTACCCTATAGTCCAAGTTTCATTGACTAAGAACTTATACTTTAAAAATTATATCAAAAATTCAAAAACTTAACCTAAGGTTAAGTTTTTGAATTTCAAAAACTTAACCTAAGGTTAAGTTTTTGAATTTTTGATATAATTTTTAAAGTATAAGTTCTTAGTCAATGAAACTTGGACTATAGGGTAATCAAGTATCCCCAATCATGTGAGTAGAATTTCAGATCACAAAGTCAAGGTCAAAGGTCATTTCAGGTCAACAGACTTGGACTATGTTGTAGCATCATCATCGAAAACTTAACCTAAGGTTAAGTTTTTGAATTTTTGATATAATTTTGAAAGTATAAGTTCTTAGTCAATGAAACTTGGACTATAGGGTTATCAAGTCTCCCCAATCATGTGAGTAGAATTTCAGGTCACTAAGTTAAGGTCAAAGGTCATTTAAGGTCAACAAACTTAGACTTTGTGGCATCAACATCAAGATTTTCAAAATGCTTCTTCTTCGTTATTTTTCAACCGATTTTGATTCTGATTGTTTCATATGGTAGGGCTAGGAGGGGGATTTAAAATTTCTACACAGAATCGTGAAATTCATTATCTATGCTAATTTATGCAAATTTATTCGAAATCACAAAAAAGGCTTCTTCTCCTTCATTTCTCGACCGATTTTGATTTGGTTTGCTTTATATCGTAGAGCTAAGTTTGGTACACTAAACCTCTACACAGAATTTTGAAATTGTTCTCCATTAATTAATTATGGTAATTTATGCAAATTTATTCCAAAAATAACAAAAATTGCTTCTTTTCCCTCATTTCTTGACCGATTTTGATTTGGTTTGCCTTATCTGGTAGAGCTAAATTTGGAACACTAAACTTCTACACAGAATTGTGAGATTTTGCTCCATGATTATTTATGGTACTTTATGCAAATGAAATGAAATTATGTCCCTTCCAGGGCATCAAATTTTTATTTTTTGACCAGTTCAAAAGTGTACCACATAAAATTTACGATATTTGTTGTTGCGAGATGCGGATGAGAGCTACGTCATTGACGTTCTGGTTTATTGAATTGCGTTATGCAGGCGAGACCGCCGAGAGCGTTTCCCTTGTTTTTCTTAGAGGAGGAAAGATAATTCACATTAATTCATACTTTTGAGCATGCAGAACATTCTTCTAAACCAAGTAATTAGATATTACATGTTCATGCCCCTTCACTTTTACTCTGCAGTCATTCTTGCATACATGTACTTGCATTTGTTTGGGAATTATTCTTGGCATATTTTAGCCTTGTGTGGAAATACCCATTAATTTGTTTTTGTTATGTTACTCTATTTTTCCCATTGTCTGAAGCATTGCCAACTGTCAAAAAATAAGTAACATTTTAATCCTTTCTTGTCTGCGATCCTGCGTATCACATCCTCTTCTCATTAACATTGAGTAGCAAACAACTGGGTTCTCAATCTCATTGCTGTTACTGTAGGGATGCAAAACAAGTGAAGATTGTTTCGAGGATGAGTTGTGGTGAAGAGAAAGATAAGCAGACTGGCATGTAGAGCTAGCTGCGCAGCACGAAACTACTAACAGACATGACTAGAGACAAACACAAACAATGATTTCATTTCTCGCATTACCGGGCGCTGCAATATCTGTCATTGCATGATTTATCTTCTGAACAAACAACCAGAGATAATTGCCATATACAAGCCCCGGCCCCAAAAAACAAATTCCCTTCCTAAACCATGATTGCGTACCTCGGGAAGCAGCGCCCTGCAGCAAAAATATCAATTTAGTCGCCATGGCTTACACCTGTAAAACCGCGCCTTCCTTCCTTCCTCCGGTCCTAGTTTCTCTCTCTCCTCCTGCATCCCCAAGTTGCGTTGTTTATTTTTCATTGGATTTACCTCACGCATTAAACCCAGGCCTCCCCTTCATCAGCACCTAGCGATGTTTGTCTTGAGCGCAGAGCGGAGTTTGTGCAGCGACTAACGCAAACAAACCTGGCATGTCAACAATGTCCCTGACACTTCCCAGCTTTTTCTCATTAAATTTGGAAGACTTAAATGCAAAAAGAAAATATTGTTTTCCATATCGGGGAGAAGAAACACAAAAGAAGATGAAATTATGCCCTGCACTTCACTCTGAACAAGCTTGTGTTTTTTTGACACCCAGTACATACATAGTCCACTGAAGAGAAATTGACCCCAAAGCCTACTTTGGCCCTGTTTTCTTCTTGTTCAGAGGTTTTGTGTTTTACGGACTGAGGTTTCGATAATAAAGACACTTTTTTGTTCTTGTTCGTGATAGACTAACAAGTGCAAGACTTTGATAATGATTGATTCTACAGATTTGATGAAACATTCATTCAGTGAAAAGTGGTCCATAATAAATGTATAAAATTAAGTTGTAAAAGTAACAATGGTTTTGGCAATGATGTCTGTTGGAACCTTTATAAAGTGCCTGTTATGACAGACTACAGTGTCTTCAAATGTAGTTTTTTTCTCTCTCTCCTCTGAGTCAGTGAGCTTTATTTAGACTTTCTTCCATTCCATTCTTTCTTTTCTCACTTGTAGTTCCTGCTGGTGATTGCTGCATGGTACCAAACCAGACTCCATGAGTGAAACCCTGGCAAACCGTGCTGGCGCTTCACCTGACTCAAAACAGCGCATCACTTCAGAAAACGATGTCAGATCAAACTCAGATATACCAAAGGTAATACTCCAGGTCACCATCGCCCTAATGTACAAATGTCTGTAATGTGTAACTCTCAAGTTACATAGAAAATAACAGACTTGAATAAGCATTTCAAGAACAGTCTGAAGTTCTTCTCTATTACCTTGAATCAGTATTTCAGTTAGTATATCGAAAAGGGTATTATTTCAGGTACTGGTACCAAATGAAAATGAAAATTTAGTTACAGTGTAGCTTTTGAAATATATAGTCCCTTTGATAATGTATATTCTTGTATAGTTGGCAACAATGTTTTAAATCACAGATGAGAGCACATCAACGTAATAACAAATACAATAAAGAATGCTTGAGGTTTTCAATCCTACAACCTTATAGTGCATCACTATTTCTCTTCAATCTTTCCAGAAATCAGAAACACTCTCCATGTTGAGTGGAAGTGAGAAGAGCCTACATTCTGGCGGGGGCAGTGTAGGGGGGCAATCTAACCACCATCTACAGCTCCAGCATCTCCTGATGCCCCCTGGAGCAACCCAAACCCTGTCTGCTCAACAGATGCAGAGCTTATTACAGGGCCAGGTCCTTAGCCAACATCAGTTGCAGCAACTGGTCTTACAACAACAGTCCTTCTTGCAGCAACAGCAGGTGGGTCTGCAACCAATCCTCCCTACCCTCTCAATTTTTGAAACAGCAAATGACCACCAGCCCCCCCCCCCCCCCCCCCTCGCCCCGCCCCCCTCCCTTACCCAAATGCTGATGGCCATTTCTCAGGCAGGGATGTGCCACGAATTGTACAAATTTAATGTTGCAATTCACTCATTTGGGTGGAATGAAACATTAATGAGACCAGCCCACCCATGGAATTCATGAAAGGTTCTGATTTAACAGGCTTTCTCTCACACTGTTCCTTGGATCCGATAGTGGAATTTTAGAATTGGAAGAAAAACATGGACTGTTAAGACAATTTCGAGTGGCAAAAGTTTGAAAAAATACATTGTTATATTTAAAAAGGAATGACTTTCATGATATATAGAGATATGTTTCAGTATGCTGTTTTATGTAACATTATTGTGGAACATCGTAGGGTGTAAACTTTAAAAGAAATGTTCACTTAGTTGATAAGAAATCATGTGAAATCACTTGATTCATTGATTCGTTCATGATTTGATAAACCAGTTTTCAGTTTTAATTTTGTTTCAAATTATGAAGAGTCTTAGTGAAAGAAAGATTTAAAGCTCAATTTAGCATTCAAGCTCTACGGAAAGACGCATGCATCCATCTAATTTGAGATGCAAATTGTTCCATGGTTGAATTTAGTTGATGTGAATTTAGTGGTATGCTTTCCTTTAAATCCAATTATCTCAGGACGCAGTGTGTGACCCAATGTTTATCTTGTATATTGCAATCATCATGTGTGAGGCGCATGCATAACTGCTGCTGCCAAGCCAAGCCAAGCCCATTTTTGTTTATCGCAAACATTTCTTGCCCGGACTATTTTGCCCTGCTCTCCTCTTTCTCTTTCTCTTTTACCCTCTCCCCACATCCATCATGGTTCCTCCAACTCTACTCTGCTCCCTCTCACTCTCTTCTCCACTCTTCATCTCTTACTTCCTCCCTCCAACTCTATTCTGCTCCCTCTCCCTCTCTTCTCCACTCTTCATCTCTCCCTTCCTCCCCAAATCTCCCTTTGAGAAAAGCCATGCCAGCGCACTCAATCATGGTTCCATGATGTTTACATCACAAACAAAACTGCGCTCCGGGAAGGGAAATAAAGAAAACAACCATCACCTAATGTAAACAAGATGCTCGCAGAATGTAAACACAACGAGCTGGCCTTGGTAGTTTTCCAAAATAATCAGGCGATTGTTGCAGGCCTTTTCTGCCCTATCTCTCTCTTTCACTCTCTGGAAGTACAAAGAAATGTTGAGGCACAATATTCTGTGGTAAGGATTGCTTTGTGTGAGAAGTGAAACCAAGAATTGCATTTTGTTTGTTCAGCTAAACAAAGGGCTTCTCAGCAAAAATTTATAATGACCATTTTGATCACCATTTAGTCAATTTGTTCTCTGGTCTAACTGAAGCATTGGTCATGAATGCAATTGATACACTAGATGTGTCTTAAACCATACAGTAATATATAATATGAAATGAAAGAGATGATTAATGACAGGATATCTATTCTGTAATAAAGACATTGATTAGTTTTATTTTCAGTCCATGAAGTACAATACAAGTAAGGATGCTTGATATATAGGGTCTTCATCATAAGTAGATCGATCCACTATAAAGAACCACTTAATAGCTACTAATAAGCCTCATGTATTTTGATAGAATGGTTGCAAACCATATCTGATCCAAGAAAGTTATACAATCTCACTACTTATCTACAACAAGTGAGAGTGAGATGGACATGTGTGCCATTAAGAAGCCATCATTATTACTATTATTTTTTATTAATGACCACTTAACAACAAATTGGGAACCTTTCATCCAAATGAAAGTTTAAGGTTATACAATTTGTAGATGACCTGTGTGTCTTGCTGCTACAGTGCTTTAAATTCTCCCTTAAACCTCTACTATATTCTCTCAGATTATAAGTTGTGTAGCGTGGATCTACTTCATTGTTTGCATAAAAGAAGTGTTTTTAAAGGCATTTATTAAATTAAAAGCAGTCAGCAGTCAGCTTCTCTATACAAATCAAAATGTAAATGTTAGTTTAAAAGATTTGTTCACTATTTGTCATTTATTTTATTTTAAAGTAGCTTTGAATTGAAATAGGCAACTAATTTTTCAGCTAGATATTGCCATTTAAGTCTAAACGCATATTTTATTCAGATTACAATTAATGATATGTACTGTAATTTGTATCATACTGATTTTTCCCTTATGATAATAGATCCATTTATATAGCACAGCTCCTATATGAGTATACTCTACTGCTCTTAATACATACATGTAGTATCACATTATTACCCTGGTTGTAGCTGAGCTGCCATGATAAGGCGCTAAAGCATTCAAGGAATTTCTTCCTATCGGCTCCCCATTTATTTCACCTGGGTGGAAAGTGGCAAATGTAGATTAATGTCTTGCCACAGGACATTAGTGCTGCGCTGAGACTTGAACCGCAAACCATGTGATCCACAGTCTGGTGACACGTATATATCTAAACGTTCTCTGGCCTTTTTGTGTAGATGTAGGCAAATGTGTAAAAGTTTAGACCATTAATCTGAAACACAGACTAATGCCAGATTGTGTTATGTGTTGTATTTTGCTTTTTTTTTCTTCTGTTTTTCTGTTTTGCTATTTTAAGCTTCATTAAGTCTTATCAATTTAGAAAAATAGATGAGTAAAATGTTTTCATTTTGTAAGTCATCTTCTATTTTTGGAGCAGGCAGGCATGTTGTAACAAAAGGTCATGTGACCGTGTCTTGGTACATTACTAATTGTAGATTTTATTCCAGTGGACTAGTGTCAATGACGCCCATTACTTGAAAAAAGAAAGTCATAAGGTGGAGTGTTATAAAAGTAGTTTAGTCAAGAAGATACAAACTTGATAGTATACCTGGACTTGTAATTGCAGACCTGTTTATATATTGTGTTTTTTGTCTTCTTCTTTGAAGTTACAGGAGCAGGCTACATTACTTCAACAGATGCAGGCAGCTGCTGTTGCTGCAGCCAGCGGTGATGCTGGTAAAGCCCAAGCCAAACTCTCACCACACCAGCAACAACTTCACAGCCTAGCCTTGCAACAAGCCCATATGATCCAGCTACAAGCCCAGCAACAAGCTGTTGCCTCCGGACAAATGATGCTGCCACCAAGGTTGCAACAAGGTACATCATCTTAAAGCTACTTCAAAACCAAAATTCAGCTTTGTAAATTCCTATAAATTAATCATTTTGTGGCGAGAAACTTTCACAAACCTGGACCACTCGTGAAACTATCAAAAGGGGAAATGTGGTTTATCGTTCATGTAAAATTCATTATTATTCCTAGGGATGATTGAGGTATGATGTAGCAGTACCGTTGTGGTCTCAAATACTTCTCATCCAGTGAAGAGATGAATGCATAGCAATATGTTAACTGTACATTAGTTTTATTTATGGATGATTAAGAACATATAGGCAAGTGGTGGTGCTGGAGACATTTTTTTTTTCTGGTTGCCATCTGTCTCTCTTTTTTGTTTAAGCAATATCTCAAGAACCACTTGAGGTATGAGCTTTGAAGATGGTGATAGTATGTATCACCATAGGAAGACAATCTGATTAGATTTTGGGGTAATTAGGTCAAAGGTCATAGAGGTCAATTTCTGAAAATACAGGTTTGAGCCTCATCGCAATATCTCAAGAACCACTACAGGAATGAGTCTCAAACCTGGTAATAGTGTGTATCACCATAGGAAGACAATCTGATTATATTTTGGGGTAAGAAGGTCAAAGGTCATATAGGTCATTATATGAAATTGCAGATTTTAGCATTGTTATGGCAATGTATCCAGAATAATTTGAGCCATGAACTGGTGATTCACACTAATACCAATTAGTGTGCAACAAAAAAACTGTAAATCACTGAGCTAGTCATGTGCTACTTCAAACCAACCAAAACAAGATTTTCAAGATGTCGTATTATTTATCTCTCACTCCTTAGCCATGTCGGTGTCAGAGCTGCAGTCCTTGTGGAAGGAAGTCTCCTCTCCAGAGGATCTCAAGAGCGCCCCCACAAGCTCCGTAGCATCCATGTTACCTGGATTGAGTGGTCATCATCGTCATATGATGAATGGTCTGTTAGATGGATCTCACATACATCCAGGATTTCTGCTCGCACACCAAGGCATGATGTAAGAATTAGTCATATTGTTCTTTAGTTTTTGTCTTTTCTTTTTTATGTGTGTTCAATTCTTGTCACTGTATTGGGGGGGGGGGGGGCTAGATTTAGATAAAGAGATATAGTGACTGCGAATGTAGACTTGTACATTACGAGTACAAGAAGAATTCTTATCACCTTACAGATAGACATCTATTCAGTTGTCATCTTAAGTGAACTTAGCAGATACCATATTATGGGAATCGGACTGAATTCTGCTCATGTTTTATGCAATTTTATACAATGTTTAATGATATTCTCACAAGTTTTAGTGATGGTCATGAAGATAAATTTACTATGCTATATTTCTGTGACAGGATGCCCCACGAGGACCGATTGGCTAATCCTAACAACCACCCCCTCTATGCCCATGGTATGTGCAAGTGGCCTGGCTGTGAGACGGTGTGTGAGGACTTCCCAGCATTCCTCAAGTAAGTAAGCTCCATCATATCACAACAGGATGGGCTACAAGTGCAAACAATATCGCCCATAACAGTGTTAATTGTCTTATTACTAACTTTATATCATAGACATTTTTGCCTATTTCCGGACCATCCCGGACCATGGTCCGGGATGTTTGGTTAAAAAAATCGCAACCGCCGACCGTTTCCCCGGACCCAACACGGTACCACTACGGACCGCCCCGGACCGTCCGGGCATAGACCGGGCAGCAGTACAGATCATTCCAGACCCAGCACGGAGCCGCCACGGACCGTCCCGGACCACCCCGGTGCCAACACGGTGCCAACACGGATCATCCCGGAACGCCACGTGTCGCCACCGTGCTGGGTCCGGGATCATCCGTAGGGGCGCCGGGGTGATCCGGGGTCAATAACTCACTCCCGGACTGCCACGGATCAACACGGACCGCCCCGGCGCCACTACGGATGACCCCGGACCCAGCACGGTGGCTACACGGATCACCCAGGATCAAACTATTGTCCCGGACCGTCCCGGACCACCCCGGCAGTTTTTGACCGTCAAAAACATCCGGGGTCGACTCCCGGACCGCCCAGGACCATCCAGGACCATCCAGGACCACCCCGGTGCCAACACGGTGTCAACACGGACCGAATCCCGGATCACCCCGGATGGGGTCCGGGATGGTCCGGGACGGTCCGGGACGTATATGGGACTGTAGCTTTATGTCAGGTTTTGATATGCTGATGAACATAACAGAGAGGAAGAAAGACTGTTTACCACCAAATACATTGAGAGTACTTTGTTAAATGGACCATCTTTTGTTGACTGGGATCACACAAATGCTCATAGAGATATCAGTATGACTTGATAGAATATTGCTTGTAACATTGTGAATGTAGATTGATGTACATGCCAGGGTTTGAATTGCATCGGCAGCAGACTGTGTATGACCCAAATCATTAAAACATTCCCATTTAAACCTTGTTTTTAGGATTTCTCTTGTTGCCTACAACAGAGAGACAGAGTTATTTTTCAGTGTCACCTGTAAGAAAATATGATCCTGGGGTAAGGGGGGGGGGGTGTTTCACAAAGCCTTTTTTCAATGACAAATGAAGAAGAAGAAAAAAAATCAGTGACAGATCTGCTGATAACCAGTCAGAAGCAAGGATTTCACTAGCTTGTAAGAAAAGCTGTCATTTGTCACTGATGACAAGTTTTGTGAAACACCCCCTGGTCTCATGAATTATTTGTACTAAAGATGAAATGGAGTTCTTGCTTGCAATTATGATGTGAAAGGAACTGTCTGTATTGCAGTTTGGAAAGGAGCCTATTTACAACTGATGCACACTGGGAGGTTTTCATATCCCCTAAATGAGAAGAACACACACGTATATACTGAACCTTCTCTTGAACAAAAAATGGCCAATGATCAATGTAGATAATAAGGGATGCTTTGCATTTGCAGACACCTGAGCACGGAGCATGCCCTGGATGACCGTAGCACAGCGCAAGCTAGGGTTCAGATGCAGGTCGTGAATCAGCTTGAGATACAGCTGACCAAGGAGAGGGAGAGGTTAGCTGCTATGATGGCACATCTTCATATGAAGCCTCCTATTGACCCCAAACAAGAAACACCTAAGGTAACAAATTGAGCCATAAAAATATCAAAGATATTTCTTCTATAAAGGATTGTTCAGAAATGACGAAGTAAATTGCAGTGATATATTTTTGTGTAAATGAATTCACTGAGCTCTGTGATATAAGATATACTGATGTATAAAGAGTATCTGAACAAGGCCTTCATTCTCCAAATGATATATGTCACATGATACAATCTTTAGATCCACAGAGCTAGCTCATGCAACTATCATGTGAATGAACTGTCATTTTAAGTTGAGGTAAAGATAATGAAAACATGAAAAACAAAGTGAGATTAACCATAGAGCATGTGATTATTTACATAAGGGTAGAAATGAATCACTTGTACCCTTGCCAATTATTATGAACTTTGAGTTGATGTTGATGCAGTAGAATCTTTGTTTTGAGAATATAGATTTGTTGTTTTGTTTTCTAATCTTATAGCTTTCAGAGAGTGTAGGTAAAGGTAATGATCAGTATTCAAAAGACTGAAACAAAATCTGTCTTTCAAAAGTGTAAGGTTCTGTGCAATAGAATATAAATTTATTCATTTTCATGCAAATGCAACGAGACAAGAAGATAGTGCTTACACTATCATCTTGTTTCGATTTTTGTTATGATTATGAAAGGAAAATACAAACAGCCTTTACCTCATCCTGGTTGCTAAACCATTGTTAATCATGGTTATGCATGCACTGTTGATATACATCTTTCTTTGGTGTTTGAAGAGAGAGATAAATATTATTGGTTTCTAAGGAAATACAATCAGGAAGGGAGGGCATTGGAGGGTTTTGTTTAGCTAAACACGTCTCAGTTTACAGAGGAATCATTGTGAACATATGGAGCTAGAGATACAGGATATTATGGTGCCTGCTATTTTTATGTCCTACACATTCTGATCTGAAATGTTGAACACATTCATGAGATACATACATTTAGTAAAACTATTCTTAGGGCTGTTAAGAGCTAGGAGAGATTTAACACCCTTCTGGCTCCAGAAAGACAATATGTAAATGGTTGTGTACACAATAATTTCTGTTTGCCTATCTTGCATGTATAAATAGCAGAGGTTTAATAGGAGAAATATATGAATAATGTAGGAATTAGTTTCATCTCATTCTATACTATTTGTTATTTTATCATTGCCTCTCTAGTCTGTCCAGTCATCTCCTTCATTGTCCAAGCCTGTGTCGGTGGTCCAGCACACGGCCCCCTCACTACCCATGGTGCCCTCCAGTACACCTCCTGTGCCCATCACCTCCATCGCCTCTGCCCCCTACCATGTCTCCCTAGCTGGTGGTACCCCTAAGATCCCACCCCTCATCCCAGTCTCTACTCAAGCTGCTGTACAGTCTCTTATGAGCCAGGCCCTGCGTAGTCCCCTTCATATCAAACAACAACAGCAACAGTTCCAGTTACATCCTGCTAACAACCAATCACACAAGCTTACTTCACATCATGTGACACCTGGCGGTCCAATCAGGAGGCGGAACAGTGAGAAGTATGGCTTGTCACTTAGTACAGGTAAAGATCTAGTCCAATTGTTACATTTTACTTTGACCTTCTTTCAAAAGTTTTTTTTTTAAAGATTTCAGTAAGAATAAAACAGATTTTGTTGATAAATGATACATACAAAATATTTTTGAAAATGTTTCACTTTTCAATATTTAAATTTGATTTGTTGTACATAGGTATTAGATTACTGTCATGAAACAAGCATTATTCTGTTTATTTTTTTTATTCTCGTTCATAGCAGAAATTCATCACAACTCAGACTTCTACAAAAATACGGATGTGAGGCCGCCATTTACGTATGCTGCCCTCATCAGGCAAGGCATTATCGATGCACCTGATCGACAATTAACGCTGAATGAGATCTATAATTGGTTCACAAGAACATTTGCATACTTCAGAAGAAATGCTGCCACGTGGAAGGTGTGTAACAAACATTTAGAATAGTGTCAAGCTTTGCTTAGGTTTAAAGGTCTGTTAGTCAGGATATTTTGAGCATAAATGATTGCTATCTGAAATCTACATTCATGTGGTCAGATTTACCAACAATAATCTCCCATAAAATTGATAGTGATAGAATCTGTATAGTTATGTTGTAAGGGATATCAGACCTGTCAAATGGACAATGGAATGAAAATTGTAAATGTCATATTAATTTTTTCCTGAACTGAAATTTATGTTTTAGGGTTATTAATCGTTCTGTTACCTTTTTGTGAGAAAATTTTGGAACTGACCTATTATAATTTCATCCCATACAAATTTCTAATTGGTATTGCTTGATAATGTAGCAGCAAACACGCTAACACAAATGTATGTCGAATGTTAAATTTCAGGTGGCATTCTAAGAATAACAACAGCCTACATTTGGTCAAGTGATATACGTGTATTTGATTGACATGCAAAAATGCTCAACTTAATTGCAAACAATCAATTGAACTGATATAATGTTATTGTTGTGTATATATAGAATGCTGTACGGCACAACCTCAGTCTTCACAAGTGTTTTGTACGTGTTGAGAACGTGAAGGGTGCAGTATGGACGGTAGATGAGATTGAATTCATGAAGAGAAGACCTCAGAGAATGGGAAGGTGAGTTGCATCATATACTGCTCTAATTCATCTCCTATCAATTAGGAAGATTGCATCTTCGAGTGCCTGGATACAATAACAATTCATTCATGGTCTATAAATTGGCACAGATTTCAATACTTTTCAAATTGTCATCAAATGTTTAAAGACATTCATGAATAGTCTGAATGCTTAGATTTTCCACATTGCTGGCCTGAATTATTGAAACACGTTTATAGCTGTAGATCTACATGTTTTGAGATAGTGTTTGGTGAGAAGTTTTTACAGGGATTAACTGTTTTCAGAACCTGTTAGGTTGGCTTTAAACATCTTCTTTGGTTACTCTTTTCTTTTCTTTTTGTTTCCTTTATGGTTTTTCTTTTCTTCAAATTTTGTACTCCATGTGCATCCTTTGATGTGCCTCTTTTGAAAAAATGATAAGAATTAAACTTTTTTATTTTGCTGCATGCCCATAAGAAAAGGAATTTGTGTTAATATAACCTAATATTGCATGACATTGCATGAAAGATTGATTACAAGTCTACTCATTAATTAATGCATGATTTTGTACCAAAAAGTAGCATGCTATTTAGATACAAACTAAAATTCTTTTGTAACACTTGAAATTAAGATATGAAGGCTCTCTACTGATTATTAATTGGTTCACCTACTCTTTTATGTACATTCTTTTGTGTTATTGTAATTTATAATTTTCTCTATGTGATTTCTTTTTTCTCTCCATAAATTGATGTTACCCAATTATTGTTCAACAAATGCAATTACATGTGTTTGTAGTAAAAAAAAAAAAATTGAAGAGAACTGAGATCACTTTGTACCATATCCATGCACACTTGTAAAATCACTGATATAAAAGTTTAGATTAGAAGTAGCACTTGAAGATGTTTCTTCCCTTTAGAAAGTAAACATGGTGAAGGGCCTTGGTAGCACCCCCTCTCTGTTTTATCCTCTACAAAATTGGCTCTTGTATTCCTTAAACATATAATGTACTGTTGTACAAGAAGTTATTACATCATGACCATCTCAAGTCGTTGTACCAGGTCTTGTCTGAATAGGGCTGGAATGAAAGAAGATAAACATTTTTTGTTTCTGGAATTGGCATTTCGAAAACAACCTTTTTCTTTTCTTTCCAAGCACAGCATACAGAATTTCCAGCTGTTATTCTCCGAAGTTCCTGAATAATAATGATCAACTCATTCTGTTGTTCTTGCATGTAAAGCTAGTCAATGAATTGTTTCTGTTGTGCTTGCTTACTGTGTTTGCTCTCTGTTCACATCTTGCAGAGCCTGCCTGCTTTAAAACCTCTCACTATTATTATCAGCTGCATGTTTAACTTGCATGAGCTTTATAAAATAACCTGCTGACAGACCGTCATTATCTTCCTACAGTCTGAACACACCTCCGTCGACGCCCAACACACCCACCACACCCATCAGCAAGTCAGTTGATATGCTACCTACGGAGGATATGCCACTCAATCTAGAAACACACATGCATGTAAGTCATACCTCTATACATTGTAAGAGCCAGAAGGGCATTGTGTACAGAGGTTATGCCCTTCTAGCTCCAAACAGCACACAATTTGTGGTTTCACCATAATAGAACCTGTCTGTATAAATCAGATCTTAGATATTGAGTCCATATAGGTAGTGTATGTAATTATCACCAGAATTTAATACCCCCTGCCAAATTTGTTCAAAATAGATGATAGTCATTTCAGTTGCCACTGCATTTAAACAAAAGTTTAGGAAGCAATCCATTGTTTAAAAAAAACTTTTGGTCATTTGACACAAGTAATATGGACACTGTGTATATTATACAAGTAATTATATAGATGTCCAATTACCATTATAACATTGGTATATCCAGTCCGGTATGGTGTTAGGCAATGGTGTCTTGATAGTTTCTAAAAGGCAGTAATGGCTTGAGGCATAGCAGCTTTTAATGTCAAATAACTTACACATTCTGGAATTAACTATTCTTTGATGATATGATGCTTGCCTTACAGCCCATGGGTGGAAGCTTGCCATTGTTAAGCGATGCAGCAGCAGCAGCTGCAGATCATGCAATCCAAGTGATGGACAACGAAGAAGATGACCTTGATGGAGACGAGTACCCTGGAGATCCCAGAGGTCGTTACCCTGGTGACGAGCGTGATACCTATCCTGAAGAAGAAAGGGAGCGATACTTGTTAGAGGTAGAAGACAGAGGAGAGTATCCTGGTGGAGAGCGGGGTAGTGGTGACCCCTTCCCTGATGATGATAGAGACTCTTACCCTCAGTGTGGAAGTGCACCCCACCCTGAGACCTGTAGGGATGTATACCCTCCTGGCAGAGAACGATCCCCAGGGGATGCAGTGAGCGAGGGGGAGCTGCACTACCGGGTGGAGCAACGGGAGCGATTCGCCAGCGAGGAAAGTGAGCGCTTCATGGCCGAAGAGCGGTTTAGGAGGGCAGCAGTGGAAGACCGATATGCAAGAGAAGGAGAGGAGGAAGCTGCAGCTCTTGAGAGGGAAGAGAGAGAGACTTATCCTCGGGGATTGAGAGAAGAGGAGGAGGAGGAGGAGGAGGATATTGGTGAAGTAGAGGAGAGAGTGAGGAATGCAGCTATTGGTGATGAGCTGGTAGAGGAGGAGGATGATGAGATGGAGGATGAAAGAGACCCACGTGAAGAAGCAAATCATGCTATTGCAGATCTGTGAGTACCAGTTTCTTAGTGCATAGAATTCAGGCAGTTTGGATGAGTATCATTTAAATGGTTTGCTCATTTTAAAATGGACTTATACCCCTTACATAGTGGCCTGATTTTCATTGGATATGTCCGAATGCATCCAATGAAACGGCCACTATGAATGGTACGGAGGAGAAATAGCCAATAAAAAGAAGAGAAATAGGCGATAAAACTCTCCAGATCAAGAGCAGAAGAAATTCTCTTTTTATCGATGTTACTCCGATGAAACGGCCACTATTGGGATTGGGAGAAAAATGGGAGAAAAGCACTGATAAAGTTTTTGGTTATTAGATGACTTTCCTATCATTTATTTTACTACTCTAAAACCATAAATTTCTAACCACAAGTCCAATCAAACATGTGTATAATTTTGAAATGACGTTCTTGTACACGACCTATCAAAGGATAATTTCTAAGCAGGGCTCGACTTTATCGGGAGCCCGGTGGCCATTGGCTCCCTGAAACCCCTGCGGGCTCCCCGAAAAAGTGCTTGAGGAGCCCGGCTGGCTCCCTAAGTTTTTCTAGTATCAGCCACGAAAAATGCTGTTTCTTACCAGCACTTTAATCCAAGTTTTAATCCATCTAAAAACCCAAATTCCGCAGTCAAAATCATGAAATATGTGCTAGGCATTCCAAGGCACACTTGGCTCAACTCCAGCGCGAATAATGAGTTTTAAAAGAAAACACATCGAGATCAGTGCAGGAATGCCATGCATGATAACGTTATATCTCCGCACTCGTAACGAGTGCGCAATACATTCTGCATTGTATGTCGGTGCACTCAGAGAATGTACACACTAAGACAAACGCACGTGGTCGCTGCGTTGCCAAAGCTGAGTGTATGTTTACGTCGACTCGTGTTTGTGATACATGTGCGTTTGTGATCGTGAGTGCTTATTCTTCAGCGTGCGTACCTGGATGGACTTGATTATTGTTTGAACATAATTTTACGAACTACAAACTTCAAAGGCGTGTGTAAAAAGGGGTCGATTGTTGTTTTGTGAACATATGTACGAATTAGGGAGATTCGTGGCTAATCGTTAAAACGGCGTGTATAAACGGTCAAAGGGACTGAAAAGAATAAAACATGGAATAAAAAAGTTTGACTTGAATGTCGTTGGACTAACTTAACGGCAATCAATAAATGAATTTATTATTTCTTTCATATGTTTTCGCAAGGTTTGTGTACTACTATAAACTGTTGTGTGTTACAGTTTATGTATTTCACAAAATGTTTTTATTGTAAACTGAAAGTAATTTAGCCTTCCATGGGTTGGCTGTCATATAGTAATACGTCATTTGATTAATTAAAAAAAAAAAAAAAGTATTTGACTATTCCAATCACGTTTCGTCTGCTATTACGACTGAGCTTTTATTTGCAAGATTTCATTCATGAAAACAGTGAGTCACGTCGAATTAAGGCTGATACTGTTCTGCTGAGACTAGCTAGTATGTCTGCCTCTTGGTCTACATGTTGCATTAAAAAAAAAAGAACAATACTTTTCTTATAACTTTGATGTGATTTGGACTTATTATTGCACCAAAAGTTTCCAAATGTGTAATTCTTGATGAGGTGAAGATGCTGCTAAGTTTTTTTAATTTAATATTTTGAAATAGGTTGAGCAAAGATGAATGTCCATTTGAGTGGAAACTGAAAAATGCGTTGAAACAGATTGAGCAAGGATGAAATGATCATATTTTGGGAAGATTCTGAAAGAAAAGTTATGTTCCTCGTGGTTAAACATCTTTTCCAAAGTTGTTTTTGTCAGTTACTTTCCTCTCTGAATATGATATTATCGTTTGCTCAATCTGTTGAGCAATAATGAAGATTGCATGGATGATTGACTGAATATATTGAAACAGACGGAGCGAGGAAGAGTGACTATATCTCATTCTGATAAAACCTAAAGTCCAATGTTAGACTGTTACTGTAGCCAAAGGGCTTCATAATAGTTGTAAGATTAATTCTTCAGTACAGTCAGTTAATCCTCATGGTCACATTTACACTTAATAATACACCCCTCCCTGGTCCCGGCGCTGATGATTATAAAAAAAGGTATCGTGACGGTGTGTTTTAATTTTTTAATAGTTAATGACCATTATTATGACCACAAAAAAAACGTGATAAACTTGGGCTCCCTGAAACCCCTGCGGGCTCCCTGAAAAAGTGCTTGAGGAGCCCGGCTGGCTCCCTAAAAAAAAAGTAAAGGTCAGGCCCTGCTAAGATACATATTTCTTCTTTTCTTCCCTTCCTACCATCTCCTGTTTAGCATTGAACACCAGAGTGCAGCAAACCGTCGCAAGGTTGGGCAGCTAACGATGGAGCAATTGAAACGTATGATGCATCACAACCCTATGATGATTCCTGTACCAACCAATGGGCAATCAGAACATCACCCTGAACCATCCCTAGAGGGACCCAGCCAGGGGGTCATGTAAGGAAGGATGGGACCCATCAGAACATCACCCTGAACCATCCCTAGAGGGACCTAGCCAGGGGGTCATGTAAGGAAGGATGGATGGGTCCCATCATTCACTCTACTTCAGTCTGCCTTCGCTTGCTTCTTTTAGTTTCACTGACCTACGTGTACATGGATCTTGGGAATCTTTGGGAATCCTATCCAGGGAGAAACCAAGGTGGTGGAGATACCTGGAAAATGAAATAAAAAAATATTGAAATTCAAAATATCTTGAGTAGGAAGTAGTTCTTCATCCATTGGTGATTCTACTGAATGTTATACATGTTGCTCTGTTGAATACATTACAAGCCATAAGTCTTGTAAGGGTTTTATTTTCACTAAATTTTAGGGTCTTAGAATTAACAACACTTCGCAACGACCGACAATGCATTTGTGAACATGTATAGCAAGTAGCCTGTGTTATTACGAAGATATTACCTCTGCCTGGGTGTCCCTGTGATTGTCTCAAATATTGGCTTATAGTTTACAGTTAACTTTGCCATGTAAGGACGTGCATCGTGGAATGTGATGAACTACTCTGTTACTTTGAAATGGAGTTGTCATTCTTTCTCACGATTCGAGCAAGAACACTGGCAATTTTTGTGGCTGAAAGATAAGAAGTAACCTCATGTGTTCATACACATGAATGAAAATGTTGTAATCCTAGTCTTGAATGATCAAATGATATAATTTGGTGTAGCATTAGATGCTCCCGGAGGGTATGTGGTTTCAATTAGTCATGTACATACATACATGTAGATCAAGTTGCAAGGGAAGAAATTATGACGTCTTCGATGTACACAAAGCATAGAAAACATCAACTTTTTTTATTGTCTTTTATTGATTTTTTTTTAATTTTGTATAATGACATTCAATGTATGTAAAATGAAATATGCAGATTACATGGTGGTTATTCTGTAGAGTGATATGAAATGAGTTTCCTCTCAAGTCTCTTTCAGATATGTTGTGGTAATCAACAGCATTTTTTTATATGACGGCGTAAGTGTAAATACGCCTTCCATTTCTGTAACATTTCTTAAAACACAGAGCATGTTACCATTCATTTACACATCTAAAAAGAGAACACTGTGTTTTACCGCTGCATATGTGAAGGAACCTGTATAATCCCCTTTAGGCTGTTAACATGTGGTAAGGGAGTGTGAATGAACTTGCCAAAGTACATTGAATGTCTCCAGTTTATTTATTCTTAATATGACAATCCATCCACTGTGGAGTGGCTAGTAAAGGCAATGTTTACATCAGCAATTTAATCAACACCCAGGAGTACATCTTTAATGTTTCCATTGGTGTAAAATGCTCCTTATTAAACTCCAGTGGTATTATTTTTTTTATAAACCTTAATAAACCTTTTAAAGACCAATAAGGAAACATCTTTACAGTATAGACATGATTTGTACGTAACGTAGGCATGCCTGTTATGCCGTCACTCCACAGGAAATGATAAGTACTATATGTAAACTATCAGTCAATGATATGATTAATTATGGTAGGTAAGAGTCCAGTTTGAAAGAGAAGAGTACATCTTTGAATACTGGCTTTATGGAAAGCCTGGCAGATGATAAGAATTGTAATTAATGTGTTATATATGGAGTGCTGAGAAGTGGGAACATTCAAGCTCAATCAAGATACTTTTACTATTTATTTCATATATTTGATGAAATGCTGTTGTATATTTTTTTCTCTGTTTAGAACTGCCAATCGTGTGTTTGATACCCATCATTGATATCATCCTTCAAACTCATGTACATGTATGTATATGTATAGCATGAGATCAGCTCTCTGCAAACAGAGAGTGAGTCTTTTTACTTATGCATACCTATCGATTAGTTTTTATTTCATCACTAGTGTCACAAATTAGAAATGTGTCATTTTAATGTAAAGTTTGAATAAGTAGACTACTAACATTTCTTCTACTTCTTTTTTTTAAATGGGATGCAAGTACCATTCCAGCCTTGCATACGACATATATGCAAATATGTAATCAATACAATATTAGAAAAAGATAATATAACTTCCAATACTGTACAGTCACTATTTCAAGATTGTGTTGAAAGTTCTAAATCAAGATTTGTCACATTTTACTGAAAGAATTACTTAGATGTTTTGTAGCTATTATCTTTCTTAGTAAATAAAAAAAGGTAATCCTGATTCCTGAAGCATGGTATCAAAAGTGGTTCATAATATATAATATGTTATTGTATTCCCTAAAAAAAATGGCCGCAGTTTTTCAAAAATCTCATTTAGAGCAACTCATGTGTGTCTTATCTTGCCCCCTGAAGGCTGACATTGCCCCGTTATTGGAAGAAGTACATCTATAAATCATGTTTGCCCCAAAAATATAATGCTCTCATAACCCATCCCACATTTTTTACATGAATGATGGCTCATATAGACCCCAGTATGGATTGCTCCCTCTAAGTTGTCAATGTCCTATAATGACATTTTCATGTCGTTGTCTCACATTATTTTGCATGTTAGTTCATGTGTATATGTTTCCCTCTGTCATGTCAATCAAAATGTCGCCTGAGGAAGGCCACATTTGTAGTTCCAGGAAACATCAATATAGGATATTTTTAACAATGAGGTAGGATTGTGATCAACTATTAATTGTCCAGGAGTGGTTTTCCAAAGAGCACTATAAAACTTGTGTTGAGTCATTTGCAATCCAGTTATTTTGCAGGATGACTCTTTTTCAAATCTGCAAACTTGAAGTACTCAAAAAAAAAATTGATCATTTGATGCTTGAGATTATGTTTGGTTTTATATAGGTGTAGACATGAGACGATTGTGAAGACATTAGAACTGCCATCTAGAAAACAAAGTGTGAAGAAGGCTTTCAGATGTGTACTTTGTTTAAATATGCAGAATACTCTTTATCAGCTAGTTTCTTTTCAGTAGTGTGTTGAATATAAACCTGATGCTTTCCAGTTTCATCTTATAGGGTTGTAAATGAATCAAATAGTGGTATGTGATGATGATGACAATAAGAATGCTGCGTTGTGTGTAATATGATTTTAGTTTATTGATTACATGAGATGATTAGTATTTATGTTGTTGGAGATGGCTTCCAGCATTGTTTTTCTTTTTTCTTCTAAGATTTTTTCAGATTTCCTTTGAATTGCTTTCAAAGAGAAAATGGGAAGACAGAAAGAGAAGTAGATTGCATTTAGTTGATAGATCAGGTGGATTATTCTGTCAATAAGGCACAGAAGCACCCAAGAAGGAGAAGTGTCGTTAAATTGTGAGATTTATTTTTATTTGACAATTCATATACAACCAAAAAGATTATGAAGAATGATGAATTAGAATATAGATTATTATGTAGATATTATATTTTTGTATTCCCTGCACTTGTTTAAGCATCTTCATTGAAAGAACTACTCCAACAAACCTGAGAACTGATAGATATGCATAATTTCTGTTCCAAGAGAGAGGGAGACATAGAAATGGCACCAGAAAGAAAGAGACTTTGTATAAGAGGATATTTGGTACATTGATATTAAACTCTTCCTTTGTCCTCCCTCTAACAAAGATATATGGGGTAATGTAGATGATAAGGCCATGATGTGTTACATCTAGTTCAGTTTGATGCAGGTGTGATAAACCAAACCTTCATCCTGCTCATCTCAATGGTTACAGCTTAATACTAGAGACTTTATTGTCATGATTTTTATCAAGTGTCAAATCTGCAGGTTTGTTTTAATGTAGTGAATAATTCATATCTAAATATTTTACACTGCTACATGATTTGTAGATCAGTTATGCTGCACGATTATGATATTTGTAATCCCGTTGTGAACATAAGTAGTATGTAGATCTTGCCAAAGTCCTTTATCTCTCCTCGTTTAAATGTGAGTTTTTAATCTATTTCCATACTGGAAGTTGTATAATTGCTAGATTTGTTTTCTCTCCACATAGTAGTTATCCCGCCACTTGTGTAAATATTTCTTTGACTTGAAATGAAAGGAGCTGATATGCAAAACATTGAAAAACATTCAAAGCATATGCAATTTAAATTGCAGGGGAGGATTTGTAAAATGTTACGAATTGGCCTTGTTCTCAAATAATGTTATCATCATGAAAGAAACATACGGTACGTTAGATTGCTTAATCCTGTTATGGTAGATAGAAATGCCATATATATGTATATATACAGCATGGGTCCATTGTGGGTCTATAGAAACAGTGTAGGTAGTTTATTCCAAGTAAATGTACACCTCAACTCCTTCCTGTTTTCACGAAGTGACGGTAGTGAGGAAAATCCGCACGCAAATCGTATGCGATTTTCATTCAGTACCATCACTTCGTGAAAATAGGGACGATTTGTTTGTTTTGCCTTGACGTATAAAATATACCAAGTTAATAATTTCAGGATGCTAGAGTTCCATTATTGTGTAGGAATATAATACACATTTTGTGATTCTTTGCCCATCTCACTCGCAATGCTATTACCATTTGTTGTTTAATGAATGTGTAAATGTGACCTAACTGTTCAAAATCACCAATAAGTTGCTAATCTGATTTCCTTGAATAGATTACCCTCCTCAGTAACATTTATATTGCGTCAAAATGTTTGGAGCCAGAAAGGCATTAACTGCTTCAACACAGAGTTAACACCCTTCTGGCCCTGAACAGACGATTGGTTCTTACTCTCCAGTCTCCCTATTTTACTCACATATACTATATACTACGCTGTGTTTTAGCTTGGTATAAGATGGTTTTAAGAAAGGAAACTGGACTGAAGTCTAACTTTATCTATTGCCAAACATGTCTTCTCATCAGGTTTAAATGAATGCTAAAATATGGGCCTAAGTATTTTATGCCATTTTAATGATTATTATTTCTTAGTTCCAAAAAGACAATCACTCATAAAAAATGAATTTAGGTAACTTATTGGTGGTTTTGAGAAGACAGTCACACATATCCTAGAGAGTTTAGTTTGACTAACTAAATGAATTGCCCAAATAATGAATTTTGGCAGGTGATTGTTTGTAAACATGGTCTTTTCTGTTAAATTGTACTAATTTCAATTGTTTCTGTCTTAGAATCTTTTATGTCATTCCCTTACACTTTCTTAGTCCAGGTACCTGTTAACATTTTTTTTTAAATGATAATTTGATTGAACTCCCATATTTTCACTGTATCCCTCTGTTTCTCTCTCATTTTCTTTTACCTTTAATGAAATCCTTTCAATATAAACCTGCCATGTTTTCCTTATGTATATTTTTTAAATTACTAACCTGAAAGTAACAAGGAAACTTGTATACTGTGATTAGAACTAACCTAACTTATGTCCATTCCATTATTGTGCAATTGTGTGGCATGTTAAGTGTATTGACTAACCTACATGCTCAGCATGCAGATATGTGCTTTCGGACAGGAAGCTATATTTGGATCTTTTGTATCTATGTAGAACCCCCATAGTTTGGTCCTGGTCTATGTCATTCCAGTTCTATTTATGAATATTGTACTCTTTGCAATGTACATCAAAAGTGAATTAATCTTTCGTTGAATATACATGTATTATGTAAGAATAGATAGAGTGATGTCATTTGTGTATATTTTTCCTTTTTTGTTTGTTTTTTGTATAATATGTTGAAGATACCAAAGAGAGCCCTTACTGTAAAAGTTTAAGCTTTTTAAATTGTGATTTTGAGATTTTCTTTCAAAGAAGACAAACAAAAACACATAAACAGAGCCTATCCCTTGAAGGAAATACATTGGGCCTTGAGAGATTTGTAAATGCTTCCAAAATGCCTTCTAATATTAGCACTAAAGAAGTAAATTCTTAATTTAAGAATCACCCTTTCTATGAGCATTTCTATTAACGGGGAGAACAAATCCCTTGTGTTTATACAAAAGCTGTATATATGCCGATCAGTGAGAAAATCAAACATAAATATAAGAATTGCACTGTGACCAATGATTAAAGAATCATCTTAATTATTGCACACAAATGTGGTCTTATTTTAAGCTTTTTCTTATGTCTCAATTTATTTTTCTTTGTACAAATATTTAGTAAAAAGGCCAGGTTTCTAGTGCAGTAGCAGTTTTAAAATACATTGATAATCATTAGCTAACTTCTGTTGTATTGCTTGTTTTTGTGGTTGCAAAAATTAGTAATTTTGTGAGAAATTGTATGCTAGTCATTCTACTTGGATAAATCTTTTATAGAAAGAACCCAATTATTACATGGTAATGAATTTTGAACTTTCCTGATATGCATGTAATGTATGAATTGACATAGCAAGACAATGCTGCATGTTAAGAGTTTCTATCTGAGTTAAACTTATCATATGATGTGCATTTCAGGTGCTAAATGTATATGATTCAAACTAGCATGCTCAAAATTAGAATACATGTTGATATGTATCATAACGTTCTTGCATTTGTTGCAGGTTTGTTGAAATGTATACAAATTCTACCTAATGTCATGCCAACCTGGGGAAAAAAATTGGTGTGTACCAAAGTATCACATGTTAATTGAGCAACACTAAATGATATACAACCTGTAGTAGATTGTACAAAGCTTTCAAGAAAAAATGCTCTTCTTCGTTGATGAAAATCTTTAGGACAAATTTTCATTGTACTTTGTTGCGTAGTGTAAAAACAAAAGCCTTCCAAAGAGTAGATGTTTAGTGTTGAGAATGATTTTACACATACAAATAATTTATAGTGATGGCCGACGAGATATTTAAAGAAGCTGTGAATATAGCTAGGAGATGGTTTTGGGCATGAAAGTGTGGATCACAGATATTATGTCCTTATTGTACCTGATCCTCCTCCTATTAATGTCAAGTAATTGGTTACACCTGATTTCTTATAAAAAAAAGAAATGATTGAATCATGAGAAATATGTGTTGGTTGATGGCTCTTTTGTTATGTCTTGTATTTTCCAGAAGTAGTTGAGTAAAAGAGGGAGTGAGAGGAGACAATGTAGTGTATAAATCTATATGTAGTATTACCCCCCCCCCCCCCCCCCCCCCTGGAGAACAAAAATATGACAAGCCAAATCTTCAGGTGGTTATGGATCTAAAATTGAAAAAGGGGCATGGCTGGTAGTGCCCTCAGAACACACCCATCTAAATCAAATTTCAAATATATTCATGTTTCCAATAAAACATTACAAATCAATTATAAGCATTTAAAACAAATTTAAGAAATACCAGTGACTCTTGCTCCAAGTTTGTAGGTTGCAGATTTGTTGGTGTTTTTTATTGGGGGGGGGGTAGATGTTTAACCAACATCTGCTACGTCTACACTATTGCTTTTTCAAAATACACTCCAAATTTTCCTTGAATTATGACTTTCATGAATGACTGATTTACATATGAAAGGAAATGATTCAATTTCCTCCTCGAGGTTAGGTCCAATTGGTGCTTGTTAATAAAATACTGTATTTGTAGTTAGTCATTAATATTGATGTACTTTAGAATGTAGATACAGTGGTTAATCCAAAATATGATATAGTCCTAACTAATTTCATCCAAAAAAGCGAAATTAAGAAGTTCAGACAGTGATAAACTAACCTGGCTATTTAAGCCTTGTTCATATATGGAATGGTTTACTGCCAAGGCAAAATGGGAATAGTGTGTATCGTATTTTTGGCATTAATTTACACACACCAATAAAGTTGTACTTTTTTTAAAACCCGAGCACTGCCGTTTAAAGGTAATACAAAGTTTTGGTATGGTGTCATAAATTTGGTTCAAATGAACATATTGGAAGCATGTGCGATCCTACAATATTCAGTGATCGTTGTCGCAGTTGAAATCGAGTCTAAACTTATGAAATTGTAAATAATAAACTCTTTATGTTATATAGCTCCCTCTCAAGGTCAAGATTTTAAGCTATAAAATGATGTTTCTTGACTAAAATCGACGGAGTAGCTATTCCTGTTTGAGAAATGATATATCACGACACATTCTGAGAATTTCATGGTCGCAGCTACCATTGTACGGCCGTAGACGGTATTTGAAATTTATTTAGACTTACCGGGAGCACCAGTAAATTTTATATTCAATTTTTCTCGAAAGCAGAAGTGTTTTAGGGGCTAAATTGCTAGTGCTTATAATACATCCACAGGGGCCTCCAAATATATCAAAATTGTAAAGAATCACTATCCGCCCATTTTTAACATTTCCCAAAACTTTGTATTACCTTAATGTCAAATGTGAAAAAGCTCAATTACTGCCTGTTGGATCATTTGAAAATGGGCACAAAAAGTACTCCTAGTAATTCTCTGTGGTTGTGTGTGTGTGTGTGGGGGGGGGGGGGGGGCTTACATTTCAGAGAGCTTTATCATCCAAACATCCTTTTATTGAACTTACGACCTCCCTGCATGAGGGCAGGATTGAGTCATTCTCACCAGAATGAAATTAATAAATGAGTCATTGGACTTCCTTGTGAAGTCTAGCAAAGATAAACCATGATGTGCATAGAAGCCTCTTTGTGTGTGTGTTTGTGGTTCTTCCTCACCAATGAAGCCGACACTACTTGTACATACATGGATCTATTACATGTTGGGTTAACACCAAGACTTGCACTCCTAGAATCATACAAGAGTAGTAGAATAAACTACTGACTTACACTCCCAAGGAGTATCTCAAAAAATAACCATCTATGCTAAGAATGTTGGCCATCGAATCGGCATCCCTATGACTTTGCAATTCTTGCCTTTATGATCAGGTTTGTTGCTTAATTCTCGACTTAATTTGCTTAATTGTAGACCCATCACCAAAATAATTTTTGAAGTTATATCCAATGCACTTGCAAACACTTATCACTTGTACATGTATAACATTCTAAGATAGTAGCATCATCCACTCAGTATCTTACACTTCAAGTGACTATTTGTCAATCAACTCTCACAAGCTTACGGTATATTAAAATCAGTTTAATATTGAAAATACCGTGTGCATGTTTATGAAGCTGCTTTTTAGACCACGTCTGTGCCATCAGCGGAAGGCCCTGCCCAAGAGAGTTGAGCAACATGTTTGGACCAAAAGAAGTTACTTTGTTCTTCCAAGTTTATTTCCATGGAATACATCTCATTACCAATTTGACGCATTGTTAAACTATCTCTTGGAAAGCTCATTCTTATTGTCAAAAATCTTGATGGCACAGAAGGGATTAAAGATAAAGTTGAGTTTGTGATGCGATTGCATTGTGAAAGAAAAGGTGTGGAATGGTTCAGAAAAAGTTGATCAAGTAGCATGCAAGTATTGGTGTGCACTGCAAGGTTCTGGAGTCATCAAAATCATAATAAATTTGGCCCAGTCTTGGTAAAGTATCAAGCACTGTACACAGAAAGATGCATATGGGACTACACAAATGGTGTCGGGGGCTACTAACCTTGATTTCCTAATCTTTCTATGCTCATTACTCAGCCAGTATACATTTTCCATCAAAATTGTTTGGCAAATTACATTTATTTGTAATCTTTAACATTCAGTGTAAGTTTTGTTTGATTCTGTAAGAATTTGTTTTCTTTTTTTTACCAGAACTCAAGTTAATCTTTAATGTGATACATCTTGTCAAACAGCAAATTAAAAAAACATAAATACACACTTCATACCGAAGGGGTATATAAATGAGGATTTGAACATGGAATTAGATTCTTCAAGTATGACCATGTGGTCAATTTATTTATGCATATTTTCAGACAGACACACATTCAGTTTCAATATTCCACAGATTGTGCAGAGGTTCATATTCACTACCATCTCCACTGCAAGTTACACAACAATTACACGGTTAACATTACAATCAAAATATCAAAATGTATTCAACTTGGTTAAAACACTTATTCACTTATTCATTTTGGATCAACTAACATTTCATGGGTAGAAGCAGATTTGTGCACAGCAATGCAAAGTTGTGGCAATTTTAGTCAAAATTACATCACTCTTCTGGGGTCTTGATAACATACTCACTACAAAAATAAACATTCTCTTTCTTGGATATTCTACAATAAAATGAGACCACCAACTTGTATTCTTTTAGTTCTTATCATAAGTTATCTTTGTTTTTGTCCAATCCATCTACTATCAAGATGTGATTGTTTGTTTTAATCACTTATTCTAAGATTACTTTTATCAAACCTCTATGAGCACACGATCAATGCAGTAAAAAGTGCCCAAATGAATACAAGTTGCAATTCCCCATAATGCTGCATCAAAAGAATTTTCACAAAACTTCATGAAAATGCATGAGAATTTAACGTTTATTCATCATATAGAATGTCTCACAATATGCATAAATATGTTAAATATAAACCTTGTCTCCATTTGTTAAGTATAATCATCCAAATTCACCCGGATGATAACACATAATAGCTTTCTTCAGGCATTCTACCCATGATATACAAGTAATACATATATATTATTTTTTTCCTTTTATTTTTTATCAGTGTATTCACTTTTAAAATATTCTCCTTACACTTCTCTTTAAAAGACAACTGTAGAGCAGTCAGTGTACCATATGATATTAGTATTTTTGTTTTGCTTTACATTTTCTTTGATTGTTTATTTAAATATAGAATAAGGAAGTTTTGCTTTTAATAATCAGTAAACTAATACGATATTAAATAGGAGAAGAAAAACATCAGTGTTTGTGTTTCAATTAAATAGAAGTATGCCTCCTTTGAATATATGTATCAGGTAAATATGTTTCTATTGTTTAGGTTATGTTTGGTTTAAGGATCCTTGTTTGTTTATTGGCTCTTCTCCTTGAGGGACTTTGGCATCTCTGGTGGAGGTGGACGGGGCATGCGGAAGAAGACCTTGACAGAGTCATAGATGAACCATTGCAGGGCAGTCAAGGTACCAATCATGATGATACGTGGTCCCAAACCCTTCCACAAACCTAGCAAATCAAGAGAAGGAATACACATTCATAATCAACATTACATTTATTATCACACTAGTTTATTGAAAAAGTAAAGAGATAGAATGGATACAAACAACAAATATTTCTATATGAATTTTACAATACACACACTTTAATAAACTTATTAAAAATACAGTATTGTAAAGTTTAAAGACAATAGTGGGATCACAGTCATAAAACTCTACATTGATCAATCTACAAATCATTACATGTAAATATTCGAGGATATTTTCTACTTTACCAAAATATAACTATTTTCTCCAACTACACTACACTTTTAAACGTAGGACAAACATCCATGACTTGATTCTTTCTTATAGAAAGTACAGAATATGATGTCCCAAGCAAGAGCAGCAATCTTGCAAGCATCAAACAAGATTGACAAAATGCTCCTACTGGAGGTATATTGATTTCACACACCAATGACTCAAGCACTTCCAATGGTACACAACGTTGTGGCGTTGCTGGGTGGCTACAACACCTCATGCAAGACCAACACAGTCCTACAATAACAGAACAGCTAAACTCCCATAGCACTAAGCTGCTCGCTATCCACTGACGGAGAAAATATGCAAGGGATTCACTGCTCGCAGATGGAGAAGAGAAATCAATGCATATATCCCATACAGTAGAAAGAACATCAAAGAACCAGGGTGCAAAGGTGTCAAGTCAAAGATGGACGTGAAGGGCAAGATGCAGGTGAGAACACCACCCTGGAAGCGGATCTAAGGAAGCGTGTTTCTCCCACATGATACAATACTTATCTTCATGGAATATAAGGTAGTGGGAGTAAGCAAATTAATTAGCAATCATAACTAAACAACTCAATAAGCAATCATAACTATCAGTAATGATGTAACAATCCAATAGGAACATGTCACATGATCTGTATATCAGTGAGTGGCACATCCTAAAAAGAAAGTGTTTTTTTGAAATCTCAATTCGTGGACTGCAGAGCTAGCTATAATGGGATGTGAACTACCAACTATGTGGTGTCCATACATTTAGAAAAATATGGCTAATCTAATTTATTTAAACTCCCTTTGATTTTTACCCACACTGAAGAAGAAGAAAGTATAGCTTACCAGCCATGCCAAGCTTCTTGGCAGCCTCAATGGCAGTGCTTCCACTGTCCTGGTTCAGCTTAGATACAACAGTATCGGCAGGGTGAGAAACAACAGCACAGAATACACCAGCTGCAGGCAGGCAAGGAGAGAAATCATCATTCTATTATTTATCTTTAAATATGTTTCATGACATGAGAGGCTTCTTTCGTTCAATGATACGAAATGGGGGCAACCAAAATACAACACTGTTTCCATGCTAGCAAACATTTCATTTGATATCTTAATAGCACATTATCAATCAACCAACTATACAAACTAGTCATCATTACGCCAACTTTTAAAAATGATACATCTTTTCTAAGTTTGGATTTCAAATCTGGATAACCAGGTTACCTTACCAGAAATAATCATCTTTACCAAATACTACTACCAATACAGTAGTACTGCTACACAAATGCAAAAAACTACTTGAAATCTGCCACGAACCAGGGCCGCATATCATGAAAGATCTCAGACATCCCATAAAGACACAAGTTAAAAAAAAGGAACACAGGCTAGCATGGGATACCAAGAATCTTGACTTATGATGATATCATGAGACACTGCTCCAAGTGACCTTTTTATAAAATACTACTTTCAAGAGAAAAGTAATGTACTGTACATACCAATGTAACCGGCAAGGAAGGTGACGACCAACTGCTCTCCCTTGGTGCAGTCACTGCGTGGCTTGGGAACAACATTCTTGTAGAGAGCCTCAACTGTACGTTCAAAGCAGGCAAACTTCATCATGGTGTATGGGATCTGCCTCATCCACAGTGGGGGGAGTCCTTTGTAGAAGCTGATTGTTACAACAGAGACAATAGCTGGTTAATCAACAACAACATTAGCTTGCCAACACTATGCTACAAATGGCTGTTTCACAACTAAAGAAATCCCCCGTCTTATGAATCAAAATAAATATTTCACGTAGGCATTATCTAGCATTAAGTTCTATTTTTGTAATTGATTTTTTAACAACACCTTCTTATTCTGCATCAAATATCTCTATTTGGATTTTAAAATACACACACTTTGATTAACTTATCAAAATAGAGTATTGTAAAGTTTAAAAAAAATAGTGAGGTCACAGTCATAAAACTCTACATTGAGATGAATACATGTATTTGATCAATCTAAAAATCATTACATGCAAATATTTATATTATATTGACTGGGCTTGAGGGGTATATCAGATATATTGACCAAGCTAAGATCATATTGCCCCGAGTCGAAGACGAGGGCAATATGGTCTTAGCGCGGTCAATATTTCTGATGTACCCCGAAAGAAGCCCTGTCAATATAATTATTATTACCTAAACAAGGCATTTTTAAGCAAATTATTGATAGAGGCCTATACAACTTTGGTATCAATCTTAATTTTTACTCCCGTCTGTTTGCCGGTCCATCTGATTTCAGGTTATTCAGGCAGGTATGTAATTGTGACGTAACAATGATTGTTACTGTGTGTAATTGTAACGTAACAAGGATTGTTACCGCGCATACACTTTAACGCCTAGACAATACTGCGCGTAAAGTGCACTGACAAGACAGAGTGGAATATGGCTCAATATTGCCCTCTGATTTAGTACAGTGGTCTACTGGGCGAACCCGGAAGAGGGCAATATGGCAAATATTCACCGCTCCGGTTTCATATTCGGAGCAGCGTGCAAATTACGACTTTATATTTAGCAGCTAAGATGCCTTGTATAGGTAATAATCAAGAATATATCCTACTTTAACAAAATATATCTATTTCTCCAACAACACTGCACTTTTAAACGTAGGAAAAATTTTCATGACTTAATTAATTCTTATAGAAAGTACAAAATATGATGTCCCAAGCAAGAGCAGCAATCTTGCAAGCATCAAACAAGATTGACAAAATGCTCCTACTGGAGGTATATTGATTTCACACACCAATGACTCAAGCACTTCTAATGGTACACAACGTTGTGGCGTTGCTGGGTGGCTACAACACCTCATGCAAGACACCAACACAGTCCTACGATAACAAAACGGCTAAACACCCCATAGCACTAAGCTGCTCAATATCCACTGACAGAGAAAATATGCAAGGGATTCATTGCTCGCAGATGGAGAAGTGAAATCACAATGCATATATCTCATACAGTAGAAAGAACATCAAAGAACCAGGGTGCAAAGGTGTCAAGTCAAAGAGGGATGTGAAGGGCAAGATGCAGGTGAGAACACCACCCTGGAAGCGGATCTAAGGAAGCGTGTTTCTCCCACATGATACAATACTTATCTTCATGGAATATAAGGTAGCGGGAGTAAGCAACCTTAATAAGCAATCACAGCAATTAGTTATGATGTAATAATCCAATAGGATCATGTCATACCTTCTTATTCTCCATTCCATATGATAAGTGAGTGATTGAATAGACTTACCCATTGAGTCCTTCCTGGCCATAGATCTTTGGTGCTGCTTCTCTCAAAGTGCTGGCGAATCCAGGCATGGTCTGGATTCTAACCTTAGCAGCCTCCATGGGAGACAATGCTATATCAGCAAAGAACTCGGCACTAGCACTGGCTGCAAGGTACAGGGATGTCCTGTACAGGAAGGCCCTTTCCTAATGATTGTAACAAAAATGAAGAAATCATTACCGATTAATCCTAGTATAACTCTTGCCAGAGATTTGCATTTGTTTCTTTATTTTGTAATTATTTGTACATAACAGGAATGCATTTCATAACGTATTTCTTTTTAGTTTCTCTACAACAAAGAACAGTTACCACTAAACAAACAGTATTTTGCCCCTTACTGTTTATTTTAGGATTTTTTATCCTAGTAGAGACATATCTACAGACTTTTATTAATGATACCTAGCAGATATGAACAATTTCACAAAATAACCCTTACATTTACTGCCTCCCTAATAAAAAAATTGATGTACAAGAAAAATTAGCGCTCCTCCAGACCAGAAGTTAATAATGATGCACATTCAGACTTGCTTACCTCACCAAGCATGTTGCCATAGACATTCTTGAAAACCTCATAGAATCCAAACTTGCAGAGACCCTGCATTGAGTAGCCAATGAATGTAGGTGCCCATCCCTTGGCCAGAGCACGTACACCTTCTTCTGCTACTGTCAACCTGAAGCCTTGGAAGATGCCCTTGTACTTGGTTGGATCAACCTGCATATTATATGGCAAATTTGTTAACACAGCTCAGAATGTATACCGGTACAAATCATGTTGCTTAGGTTTTGAGCAATGCAGTACGCACAGCTTCATTACACAATAAATTCCAAGGTAAATATGACATAAAATAATGTGTAACAATTCATTATTATGAATTACCATCATCTACACATAGATCTACATGTAACATTAATGAGCGTCATGAAATTAAGAACTTTTACAGTCAAATAGTTCACATTTGAACTTTCAATTTGGCCTCTCATTTTTTCAGGATCACTACAGATCAGAAAGCAATGCTTCTTTTGTGGGCCTACAATGTAAGGATAAATGGACTGAGTATTGGGTACACATTATACACTTACACATAGCTAGAACACGTTCTCACAGAGCTCTTCTTGGATTTGCTGCACATGGCAATAGTCTGATTTCCTTGTTATCCTCTTAGTTGTTTAACCAGAATTCAGTTTTACTTTTTCAGTGCTAAATTCTAGCTACTAAATTCATTGCTCCTAAAGATGTATTTTTGGCCAAGTGCTTTGATACAAATCAAATTTCAACATTTATTTGCCAGGATGAGAATGAAGTGTCTAAGATATAGCAATTGGTCCAAACAAAAAGCAAGATCCTTTTTATAAATTCACCCCTCCACCCCCCCCCCCCAAAAAAAATGTACATGTTTATATTTTTTTCGTTTAAATTTCCATGACATGATGATGAATAGATACAGAAATGAAAAATATATACATATTATTTACATGTACATATACACCGTTCTCACCTGAATTCTACATTTGACAAGATCTAGAGGTACAACAGCCGTGTGTGTGATTCCACAACTAAGAACACCACCAAAGCCGCACAGAGCATAGTATTTTGCTGACCCAAATTCACAGCTGGTTTCTGTAGAGGATTTGAAAAGAACTCTTGAAAATTTCCACTAAAATAGAGGTGATGATTGCCCTTTTATTATAGTCTATAGTAATTAGTAATGACCAGGGGTGGTATTCTGAAATCATTGTTAACTTATCTTTTGGTATGATAGTTAAAGTAAACAATGTTAGTTGTCATGAAGACACGAGACATGACAAATAAAAAATGGGACAAGTCATTGGTTAATCAGTAGAGGCGCTGGTCCATGAATAAGGATTGTCCGCATTAACGAGGTGCTCTCCTAAATGCGGACAAATCGATTCCTAAAAAATAAGGATTGTCCGCATTTTCACAGACGATCCTTATTATCGATCCGCAAGTTGCCAATGCGAAAAACGGATTCCGCGCTGATGCATTTCTCATTGACGCAGCACAGAGACTTTCATGTTATATAAACAATAAATCCGAGGGAAGACAGACAACCCGTAGACGGTGAACTGGGGGTATTTTATTACCTGGAATCCTTTTTTTGATTGCCAGCGCGCGAATCAATAATAAGGATCGTACACGAAAGTGCGGTCGATCCCTATTTTTAGGACGCGAGTTGTCCGCGTTTACAAGGATATCCTTGTTTACATGTACGATCCTCATTCTCAGACCAGCGCCCCTACTGTTAATGTCTGCGCAAAGCTGGTTGCATTAAAAAGGATATCTGCACATGCACCAATGATCAGTTTTAGTTTAACTTTAAGATGAAAGATAACATCATTTTCCAGACACACAACCTAACCCCCCCCCCCCCCCCCCCCCCCCACTCAACTTTCTATGACTCAACGGTCAACCACATGTCCACATATAACTCCAACTTACAAGATGTATTCATTCCACTTGATTTAGATCCAGTATTCTAACTTGCCCCTTATTTTACATTAGTCTTTATTTTTTCTTGGATAAAATCAAAACTCACCTGTCGAAGCAGCAACGAGATTTCTTGTGGTAGGTAATGGGGATACCCTCGATTCTATACTGTTCTCTGCAGCGGGCTCGCAGCTTGCAGTCGAGAGAAATGGACTCGAGAAGTGGTTGCGCTTAGCGCTGTCAATTACTGATTGAAACATGTTGAATCTGAAAAAAGGGTATACATAGATAATCCTCAAATATCAATCTATCACTCCACACAAATAAATTTACTTTTGATTAAGGCAAAGAGGATAAAATCTAGACATTTTTCAAAGGTCGTGTACTTACGTATTGGTCGGTTGATAGGAAAAGATGACGGACGTGTGATCAGCGCATGTTCTGTAAAACGCCGGTTCCTGTATGTGACGTCATCAATAGAAATGTGAGCGTGCATGCGCAGTTCATGTAGGGCGCATGCACTGCATACTGGGTAGATCACGGCTAGTCTTTTACACAGACATTCTTTGGGCTTGATTTATGCATGTTCACAATTTCACAATTCATTGAAGTTAACATCACATGAAAAATTAATATAATATAACAAATCATTTTCAATTTTACATGGATCATGGATGAATAGGTGTAGAAAAAGAATATAACATTGTTTTATCAAAGACAAGTTGCAACTTATATACAGTTTGAAGAATGAACACACAAAGGTGATGAAACATACCGTCGCTGTTTTCACGAAGTGACGGTAGTGGAAACAAATTGCATTCACTTTGCGTTACGATTTTCCTCACTACCGTCACTTCGTGAAAACAAGGATTACCGGTAAGCAAATAGAGCTTGAATCGTTAAAACACCTTTCAAATATATAATATATGACAAAAGAAAATTCCTAAAGTTTTGTAGTGAACTATTTACACTATTTACAAAGTTAAAAAAAGAAGGAAAAAAAAAGAATTTCGTTAAGCCTAGTAACAAAATTATGTTAGATTTAATTA
>JAVYIG010008827.1:0-84931 GCA_035222895.1 Strongylocentrotus droebachiensis | reverse complement strand
ATCCATAAAAGTAGACGGTGAACTGGAGTTAATTTATTACGTGGAATCTGTTTTTCCCATCGCCAGTGCGCGGTTCAGGAAGGCGAAACTCGCAGAGCGCCGATGAAAAAAAACGCCGCAAAACCAAGAAGATCCTTATTTTTTACGACGCAATTTGTCTGCGTTTACAAGGATATCCTCGTTTATGCGGACGATCCTCATCCTCGGACCAGCGCCCCTACTGATAATGTGAATTACTTGCAGGAATTGGGACGGGGGGCGCTAGTGCACTTTTGTATCCATTTTTATGTTAACATTTTAATCTTTGTTCTGCATCTACAGGGCCATAGGATACGACCCCTCCTCTGGAAAGGTGGCTTCTACTTCAAATGGTTTATTCTTCCCATGTGGCTCACCCATTATGTAGTCAAGTACCATATAGCAGTGAGTATAAACTTTTTTTATTTGGATTATCTCTTAAATACTCCAGCGACACCAATGAGACCGACACCAGACCGACAACAGGTCAAACAAAACATGACATTTCAATGAATGTTGGCTGGTTGTCAGTCTAGAGATGGTTTGGTGGTGTGACTGAGGTACTACATGTACATGTATGATTTTTAGAGTCGTTTGAATTTGATAAAATTTGTTACAAGTCGGGTGGATGAGGAGTGTTTAATGGTGGGGGGGGGGGGGGTATGTGGGTATGCCGGTGGGAGGAGGCAGAGAGCAGGGAAGATGCCTATTGTCTGCTTGGTTTCATGGATTGTTAGTTTGCCATAAAATGTAAGACATTTAGGTCCTGTCACCTCCCCGTTTTATGCTTTTGTTAGGTTTCACATTATGCAGCACATATGGGATTCCCAACATTTTGGAGTCGCTTTACAGGCTCACTAGGTTAATCAAATGGTATCCCTGCAAATAGTTTTGTTTCCCTCTTGTTTACTGCTTATTTTTCAGTACTGCAGCATGTATGCATTAAGAAAAAGATGTTTCAGCTACTTTGAATGTGCAGAATGTGGACTTAGTCTTACATATTATTGTGCAATTGGTAATACAGTCAAACCTGTCTCTAGCGACCACCCAAGGGAAACACAGAAAGTGGTCTTTGTAGACAAGTTCCTTTAGTACATGTTTCAATAAACCATTTTCAAGAGAAACAAAAAATGTGGTCTTTGTAGACAGGTGGTCACTAAAGCAGGTTTGGCTGTATTTAAATAGAAGCGGCTTTACCATCGCAAAACTTTCATGTAACTTTGTACTATTTAGATGAAAGTTGACAATGAATTGAGCTAACAAACATGTATGGTGAATAATTGCTTTTGTGCATTTTATTCTTTTTTTATTTATAGCCAACGCCTGGATTTCTTGTCGTAGCAAAGCGTGCCGAGTTTCCTGAAAACCCTTTGGTAAGAACGCATCTTCTACTTGTACATTTATTCAAATATTTGAATCAAAGTATAGCCATTTATGCATCGTGTGACCTCGATCCCTGATGGGTTGCACAACAATTATTTCATCTTGTCAAAAATGTATGGCCTGTGATTTCTCAGCCTAGCTTGATCAATCTACAACATGCTTTTATGTCTATGAACTGAACATGAATATGAAGATGGAATGGGTAGAAGTTTAGAAAGGGAAAGTTGGCCTCAATTTGCTACAATGGACAGAGCATTTCCATCAGGTAGCAAAATAAGAGTTTCATTTGATGTATACAATGTTATTTTACTAGAAATTACATTTATTTCTCACAGGTATCTTGAATTGTTATGAGATTCTTAGGTAATCAAGTCAGGGTAGCAAAACATAGATTTCAACTTGTCAACATAATTGGTGTAATCATTGATTTATCAGCTTTGACCAATGTGTGCATGATCTTCATGCTTTTGATTTTGTTTTTTAAATTTAACATGAAGATGAAAATTGGATGGTTAGAAGTTTAGAAAAGAAATCAGCTTTTTCTAATAAACAATTTTATCAAGAAACAAGACAAAATTGTACTTTGATGTACGACAAGATTTCTAATATCTATGACCCTATTTTCTTGCAGGTGTCTTGATTTGTTATGAAACTTCTAATGTAACAAAGTGGGCTTACTTTTTGTGTTTAGTGAATAGAGCCAACCTGCTTGTCTGTATTAATTTAAAGCTTGTCTATAATAAAATATCTGTCTACTTAAATGTAATGATCTTCATATTCATTTATCATCTCTGTTGACAAAAGTTTTTATCTATTTGCTTCTCCTATACAGCACTCGGAAGGTGGTGGACATCATTGATGTGGCCAGTCATCATCTACATTGTCATCATCATCGACATCGACGTCAGATGCTCATGGAACAACTGGGTGTGCTTTGACCAGTAGTGGACGATGTTGATGAAATCAGCTTTTTGTACATATTCAAATTATTTACCAGGTTGTGTGAATCAAGTCGCTACACTCTTGTGAAGACCCACGTGATAAAACAAGCTGGAATGTGTCCGATACTCTAAATCATACAGTTTTAAACCCAATGATCTTGCGGCCCTTGATGACATGAATTTAGTTTTTGAGACTTTTGGTTTGTGTGTGTGAAGACTGTACCACAAAGAAGCAAAATAATTCACGTACATACAAAAGATATCAATCATAAAGGGTTTTAACCAGTGATCAAGATAGAAAAAAAATTGCCAGTTTTGCAAACTGGAAAGGTTTGCCTACCTTCCTAAACCCTTGAAGTTCTTTTCTTCTTTTTTTTAAATTCAAGAAATGAGTCCTTCTCCTTTCTTCAAGAGATTCTTTATTATCTGTCAAACATACTTTTCCTATAATAAATGCTTATACATGATGGGTCAGCATGTAGTGTGGGCATGAAGAATTAAAAGTGCCATATTCAATGAGCAGTGGATTCTTAGTGACACAGCCATGTGTGGGTATGTGTGATGTTGAATAATAAATCAGAATTTATTGAAATATGAGCATATCACAATAGTTTTTATTTTACATGCAGAACAAGTGAAGTGTGAAAAAATGAAAATTAATGAGAAAATTACCTGCAAGGCCTCAAAAAAAGAAAGATGTTGTATTGCCCTTTTAGGTGCCAAAACATGGGTCGGTCGGTCAGATTTTTTTTACTCCCTCTTTGGGCTGATATTTCTTAGTTTTGAATGCTTTAATACATATTTTTTCTAAAAAACGGTTTAAAAAAAATAAATTTAAAAGCCGATCATAGATTTCAAGATTTTTGGGTCAGTCGCAAAGGGCAAAACATTTTTTTTTTTTTTTTAGGCCCTAAAACATTACGAGAGAGAGAGAGAAAGGGTGACCGTGAGAGAGCAAGACAGAAAGAATGGTCTGCTTGTGGGGCAGAGGATTAACAAATATTTGGATAAATTGATGAATTGTAAAGAAATGTGAAGTAGTCAGTGGTGTAGTGGGTCCTACTAAGAAGGGGGGGGGGGGGGGGAGAACTGGTCTTACTAAGTGAATGAAGTGCTAATAAAACAAGCCCCCCCCCCCCCCCCCCCCTTGAGAAAAAAAAGGATTCAGGAAAAACTAGATGGAACTTCGACTGCGCGCAGTCGAAAATGATGCCTCCGTCATAGAGCAATTTTACAAACCAAAACAGAAGAAATTTTTCAAATTCAGGTTCAATTGTAATCCATTAACAGGTTCTCAGAATATCGTGATTACAAGCAATTTCTCATATACATATATGACCCTTTGATCTTTGACCTCATGACCCTAAATTCTACTCAGTTCATTGGCTCTGCAAGATGTCCCGAGTTAAATAGTAATCCATTTGTCAGTTCTAATGAGAATGCGTTCACAAACTATTTTTGCATACATAATGAGCCCTGTGACCTTTGACCTTTGACCACGTGACCCCAAAATCTAATCAGTTCATCGGCTCTGCAAGATACATACATGACCAAAGTTTGGCAGGAATCCATCAATCGGTTCTTCAGATAACGCGATCACGAGCCGTTTTTGCATACATAATGAGCCCTGTGACCTTTGACCTTTGACCCCAAAATCTAATCAGTTCATCGGCTCTACAAGATACATACATGACCAAAGTTTGGCAGGAATCCATCAATCGGTTCTTCAGATAACGCGATCACGAGCCGTTTTTGCATACATAATGAGCCATGTGACCTTTGACCTCGTGACCCCAAAATCTAATCAGTTCATCGGCTCTGCAGTATACATACATGACCAAAGTTTGGCAGGAATCCATTGATCGGTTCTTCAGATAACGCGATCACGAGAACGGGACGTACGGACGTACGGACGGACGGGACGACGGACAACCCGAAAACATAATGCCTCCGGCTACTTCGTAACGGAGGCATAAAAAATCGGGAAACCAATTTAAATCTGGTAATTATCAGGCCTGAAGGCCATCATTAAAGGGGAGGTTGCAGAAGAGGGGGGGGGGGGGGGGGGTGGTTCCTAAAATCTTTTCTTGTTATCCCCACCCCACCCCCTCTTTACATGGCTCCCTCATTCATTACTGACAGAAAAAGCACGCAAGACAAGACAAATGCTAAAACAAACACACAAAACTGTAATTTGTCGTACAAATAACTTTATTACAATAAATACATCTGATAAAATGTAAATGAACAATAAGCAAATATATATATTTGGGGTCAATATTTCACAGGAGAAATTACAACAAGAAAAGTTCTAAAATCATATACACAGATTTTGCATGGAATGATAATCAATTCCATTTCAGTCCATACCTGGAATTTGATATTTTACAAATATACAATGGAATGTTGCTTGAATGTTGGACTTGGGTTCACAGTGTATCGTTTTGCCTTCGACCATTTCTGTTAATTCTGAAGGGAATCCATCCCTCTTAAAAAGAGTTAATTTGAATGAAGGCAGAAAAATAAGATAAATAGAATGACTAAAGTTTGAAATAAATCAGACCAATAATATGAAAATTACAATGTTTGAAATATGAGATCACTAAGTCTAAGCAAATTTTGTCAGTGAATTGTGATGTAGTTGGGGATAACTCTTCAGCCCTGTTACTCTTCTGTTTGTTGTGTACAAAAATATCATTAATTTCAGTTTTTTTCCCCAAGTGCCTTCTCCCTTGGAGCACTAGCATGTTGTTATAGGTTCTCTAAAGAGAATATAATTATTGTACACAGGAGTGGAAAAGCTAAATCATAAAAAAGAATAAATGGGAAAGTTGTCCGCCACTTTACCACATCATTTCAGCCAGTTCGAATAGCCCACATTTATAGTGATTACAACTTTCAAGAAATCATAACTTTCTCATTTTTTGTCCGATTGTAAAGTGACATGTAAGAACATAAAATGACATCGACTGCATCATTTCACCTCAAAGTTGGTCTGATTCAAGCTCCAGTAGGGTTGAATACATAGAAAAATCATCACAACTATGGGTACCACAATCTTGGACGTTGTTGGAAACCTATGGGACAAAATAGCTAGTACAATGTAATAGTTACCAAAATGGTGGCCAAAGGAGGCGCCCTGCTTGGCCCCCGTCAAAAGATGAAATACAGTCAAACCTGCTTTAGCGATCACCTGTCTACAAAGACCACATTTTTTGTTTCCCCTGAAAAATGGTTTCTTGGAAACATATGTACTTATCAGAAACCGGTACATAAAGACCACCTGCCTATGAAGACCACTTTTCTTGTCTCCCTTGGGTGGTCTTTCACTGTAGAAGGGTATGTTCAACATTTGGGCCAAGTTTGGTGCTTTTAGAAGGATCTGAACCAAAATATCCCTCAAATCCTCAACTATAGGATTTGTTGATACAGTTAACTCTGCTCAACTCAAATCTGTTGGGAGCGCACAAAAAAGTTTGACTTATATATGCGAAATTCTATTTAAAGGGATAGTTGAGTTCTGTTGCAGAGGGCACTACACACAATTTTATTTTTGTGAGAAAATAAAAAAACAGAGTGTCAAATTTGAAAGAACATACAATTTAAATGACAAAATCATCTTTAATGCAAAAAAAAAAAAATCATCTTTGTTTGATCAAGATCGGTTCAGAGACGGCTAAAATATCCATAAATATAACGATTTCTAATATTTGTGGTGCCCCACAAATATTCGATAATTTGAACCAGCCGTTTAAAAAACAAGATAGCGCCATATACGTTTTATTCCAGCCAATGCCAATGTTGGCTTTTTGGTGTTGGTTATAATATGCACAACCAGCCGGCCCGTGTATTGTCATTATTAACTAATTAATTAACGGTCACCATGCTTTTTTTGAAAGTGGAGCTGAATTGGTATGATCGTATTGGCTAAATTTCACACATTTTGGGGTCTAAAACTACATTCATAGCAATTTTAGGTCCTAAAAGAGCACTAGAAATGTCTGAATAAGAGTAAGTGCAATAACCATGCACTTTGGAGGCATTTGTGGTCAGAAACAAGAGCTCAACGATCCCTTTAAAAAGTGTAAATAACCCGTGTTTTGCATAGTTTAAAAAAACTAGATGGAACTTCAACTGCGCGCAGTCGAAATGATGCCTCCGTCATAGAGCAATTTTACAAACCAAAACAGAAGAAATTTTTCAAATTCAAGTTCAATTGTAATCCATTAATGGGTTCTCAGAATATCGTGATTACAAGCAATTTCTCATGTACATATATGACCCTTTGATCTTTGACCTCATGACCCTAAAATCTACTCAGTTCATTGGCTCTGCAAGATGTCCAGAGTTAAATAGTAATCAATCTGTCAGTTCTAATGAGAATGCGTTCACAAGCTATTTTTGCATACATAATGAGCCCATGACCTTTGACCTATGACCTCATGACCCAAGAATCGACTCAGTTCATTGGCTCTGCAAGATACATACATGATCTAAGTTTGGCAGGAATCCATCAATCTGTTCTAATGATAATGCGATCACAAGCTGTTTTTGCATACATAATGAGCCGCATGAACTTTGACCTTGACCTCATGACCCCAAAATCTAATCAGTTCATCGGCTCTGCAAGTAACATACATGACCTAAGTTTGGCAGGAATCCATCAATCGGTTCTTTAGATAACGCGATCACAAGCTATTTTTGCATACATAATGAGCCCTGTGACCTTTGACCTTTGACCTCGTGACCCCAAAATCTAATCAGTTCATCGGCTCTGTAAGATACATACATGACCAAAGTTTGGCAGGAATCCATCAATCGGTTCTTCAGATAACGCGATCACGAGAACGGGACGTACGGACGTACGTACGTACGTACGGACGTACGTACGTACGTACGTACGGACGGACGGACAACCCGAAAACATAATGCCTCCGGCTACTTCGTAACGGAGGCATAAAAATGATTCAACTGAGGGGAAATTCGACTTATGCAACTTCAAGTTATGCATGTATTCAAAACCACATTTTGAAATGGATCACTTTGAACTCTACACACAAATTAAAACTAAAGTTGATTCCAACATCAGCAAAACCAATAAATTAGTACAAGGTGTTCAAATTTAGAAACTAAACCCTGCACAGAAAACCAGCAATGAATCTGCAGTATCTGACAAATAACTCGTGGCTCGGTGAAAGGATTGGACGGATGATGAGAGATGATGGGAGATGTACCCACACACACAGACGGGATCAGCTAGGTTCTTAGCTGTCCTGCAATGGTCTGCTCTAGAAGCTGCTTCAGTTTCTCAGACTGGAATCAAAACGTTGGAAAGAGAAAAGAAGAGAAAAGAAATTGTTAACAACTGGAAGCTAAGGAGAACATACAGCAATGGATCTTATGAAATGTGTGTCAAAATGTAGTAGTATTTATTGATTTATTTCTGATATTTAGACAGGGTGACTCATTATCACCACCAATGGTGGTCTTCCATGAGACCCTGTTAAACATCATGGCCCGAATTCACAAAGGAGGTTTGTCGACAAACCTCCTTTGTGAATTTTGGCCAATAAGGAACAAAAGTTTTAAATTTAAAAATCAATAATTAAAATTTAAAAAATTAATAACAAAATCATGAACATATAATGAGTTAAGCCATGCGAGAACACAAATTTATATTTTCATTGCACAGAGGCAGGAGTGTAATATCAGGATTTAACAGTAGTACTCCATTACTACCTTGGTTACTGGAGGCTATATAATATAATATATATCCTGCCAGTTGGATTAGTCAAATTACTCTTTTAGATGCAGGGGTGATAGTGAGCACTAAAAAAAAAATAGGTTTTTTGTTTTCCCATCAACCACGCCCCCCTTGAGTGAAAAAAAAAAAAAAGAGGATTCGCGGGGGAAAAATGGCATCTAACAACATTCCCCCCTTTCGAGTAAGAAAATTGGGACAAAATTGGGAAAATTGGGGAAAAAATAGGGCAAAACATGGAAGAATAGAGAAAATAAGAGGGAAATCTGGAAAAAAAAAATGGTAAAAAAAAAAAAAATCTAAAATCTGGATTTTTTTAAAAAAAATGTTTCACAAAGACTAAGAACGACTTTAAGTTAGACTTAACTATGGCAGGCCGTTCATACCACTAGTTCCTCTAACCATTCCTGGCATTGGTTTCTCAAGGGATGTACTAATCATGGTCACAAATCTACAGAATTTACATTTTTTGATAGTTCATTATTGAAGGACAAAATATTATCTAAAGATCATGACCGAGAGCCCAATGGTTTGAGCAACCAGTGGCATTAATGGCTTGCCATAGTTAAGTCTAACTTAAAGTCAATCTTAGTCTGTGAAACATTCCCCAGAAAAATGCTGTCAAGTTCTTACCTGATCATCTGCAACTGGAGGCATACATCTGAGCTGATAGACGGATACCTGGCCCTCGCTGTCACCAACAAGAATGCACTAGAGGATGGATGGGAGGGGAATGAGAACAGGAAGTCATTACCTTTAAGGGATTGGGTATCTTAGCCTCAGAATCTAAACAAAATCCTGGATTTAACGCATGCTGTAATCATAATTATAGCTTTAGGTCAGTCAGGAATCCCATGACGTTTACAAGCCGATTGCCTGTCTTGATTATCAAGATATTTATAATTGTATTTTATTATTCGTCAATCCCCATCTGTAGAGTTAAGGCAAGTTTGAAGTATTTTTTGTTTACCGGTAATAGTAATTTATAGGGCAGTTTTAATTACCTGTAATGTTATTATTAGAATTATGTATTATTATTGCTGTATGTTTATTTTACGTTGTACCTTACTTGTATGTTAAGCGCTTAGAAACATTGTATTAAGCGCTTTATAAATGTAATTTATTATTATTATTTTATAAATGTAATTTATTAATTGTAAATCGAAATTTCAAAAAACCATTATAACAATAGTCTATTAGGGAAAATGAGTATGGTAAAACCGGTCACTCAAAGATTTTGAGGCTTCAATATAACACCATATCACAGACACTGATAACACGTAGGGCCACGCATCTCAGATTTAACATTGTTAAACGATGCCTTTAAAACAAAAAAATATAATTAAAAAAAGCATCAGGACTGAATGTCTATCTGCTCTTATTCAATTGCAATCAATTTGAAATATGTTCTAAAAATTTGGAGGCGATAAAATCAACTGATATTTTATCTAATTTGCCAACGATATTTTGTTGAGGATACTTTGTCAAAATAAAAACAGTTCTCCAGAAATATATGTATTTATTATCGCCTTTCAAAATTTACCCGCAATGGCAGAATCATCGTAAATACCATACTCACGTCAGAGTTGTGGGCAAAGGTGAGACAGGACAGCTTTACACCAGGGGCAGGAACACTCACAATGATAGGGTCCAACCTAGAAAATATGGAAGAAACAAGCTGCTATTGTAACTATGATATGATTAAAACACAAATTAGTAAATAAGCCCTTGATTACAATGACTATTAATAAAAAAAACTGCATATGCTTATTAATGTTTGAATTGTAAAAACATGTTGTTGTAACGTAAAACTAAAACATTTCTATAATTTCCAAAAAGATGAAGTTTTTATAATTGCTTGTCTACATTCCTGGGCCCAATAACGATGGACAAAAGAAATTTTATTATAAATTTCTAGCCTCCTCAAAATGTTAGGATGTGCAAGTGTACCACTACGTAACATCTAAATCCTGCCCTCAAAGAGGAATGCAAGATGTAGACAAGTATATTTTTTTTAAATTTCATCCTATCTGAGAGATGGATGTTCTCCACTCTTCTTTATTGGATATTTGTAACAAAAGAGGGTCAGGTTCAAGCCCAGTGCAGACTTCAGTCATCTTAGTATCTACCAACTGAAGAGTAAACTACAGTTAACCCTGAGTATACCGACGCAACCGAAACAGAAACAGAAACAGAAACATGTATAATAATCATTATTTATATTCCGGTGTTTAACAGTATGATGAAGTAACATCAGAGCCAGAAGGGGTGTTAACTCTGTGTGAAAGTATATGGCTTAATGCCCTTCTGGCTACAAAGAGAAGATATTATAGTTTACCTGTTGACTTCTACAAAGCGATCACATGCTAGACGCACCTGATTGAGACTTGTAAACAAACCACACAATGAACTTACGTGTTCACACTCAAATCCCAGATCTCCACAGCGCCCTCATTGACACATCCAAAGACAGTCGGTGACGTAGGTGACCAACACACGTCCATGACGGCTTTCTATTAAAAAAACACCAAGGATACAAACAGAAACTTAATTCAATGCATTGTCAGCTTGGGTTTCCTTGAAGGCATTAATTAACACCAAAGGAATAAATTTCAAGCATAATCAATTGTGATCTAAAGTTCGAAATTCTAATTTTAGATCATGAAACTATCACTCTTTCAACAAATCAAGAGGTTTACCGAGAAGATTCAGTTTCAGATTTGAAAATAATGGATGCTTAACTCTCCCCGCAGGAGTGGAAACGCATATAACTTCTACAAATGAATACTACTAATTCGATTTCTAAATAGTGTTAAGATATCACAGAGAAGTTTTTGTGTGTCATTACTATTAACAATGAAATCAATATATTTGCCGTACTTCACAAAACTTTAATATTGGATGCAACAACAATCGCATTCAAGTTTCTTTGCATCAACTTATCAGAAGTTGACTTTTGGAAAACAAACTTTTCTCCATTTGGGCTAGATTGACGCTTATAACAAAATATTTGTTGGTAACTTTTCTTTTACCGTTTTCATGCCCTACAGACAAATTAGGAGAAACAGAAAGAAGTTGTCGATAGAGAATTGCATTTTGAAATCATCTTACTTTGCAAATTTCTCTTAAGGGTGGGGAAATGAGAAATATATAGAATAAAGACACCTGTTCAATGTCTATATGCCCCAGAATAAGAGTGAAACCCATTTCAAAATTGATGTTAGATGAAAATAAAACCATGATCATCATTGTGTTTAATACTAGTAATTTGATATTTTCATTCTGAGATACATGTAGAATCCAACTATGCTAGTTATAAATAAGGCCTAGAGGAAACAGTTTAGAAAAGATCTACATGTAGATACAATGCGCTGTATTACGCATGATACAGAAAGAAGAGAAATTGTTGTCAAATATTAAAAGGTGTACTAGCTTCTGTACTTTAAGAACAGACAAAACACGAACAAAACATGAACATGTACTGGTAATGCAATGACTCAAATAAACTAACATAGATAAAAAAATATACCCAACTTGTTCTCGTGCCACATGGAGTAACAGTGTAAAATAAGTTTAATGCTAATTTTACCACAATTTCACACCAGAATAAATTCATGCATTTTCCAGAAAGGGATTGTTAGTTGTTAGTTTGAACTTACGTAAATTGTTACCTCACCACCAAGTTCACAAAAATGTACATTATCACAAACATGGAACAATAAAGTATCTATGGATCCTCTACAAATACAGGCATGATTGAAGATTTGTTCATAATATAATCACAGATTGTTTTCATGTAAAAATTTAATTGTGAGGATTGAAGAGAGTCTTTAGTTTTCAATTCTGAAGTTTGAATTTATCCAGAAAAATCATACATTTTTCTTCTCCACATACATACACACTTTTTCATTTAAAAAAAAGTTGTTGTGATTTCTATTTTTCCTTTCTACAAATGTTATATCCAAAATGATAAGAGCTTGCAATGTTCAAATTCAACTGTTAGAAAGTTGGGGGTTCAACATTTGTTACTTGACTATTTGATCTATAATTCTACCTAACACCTCTATGTATTGGGTGTAGGACACTAGTTCTATCTCTACCAAATTTTAACTAATATACTACTACATAAATCAGAGTGAAATACTTTACCGGCCCATCATCCTTAGATTGGATTAAAACGTGCCAAAAAGTGCAAGTTTGTGGAGCAGTACACAAATAAAATGGATAAGTATAAATGACATGAATAATAAGTGAGATGACATAATTCTCGCTACCCCAAATAGCGATTCTGCCGAGATCCGGGGAAAATCCTGAAAACGCGCATTGCATTATGGGATAGCTTTTCGACATTACAGCTTCCTGTGCAGGCGCGATAGCGCAAACGTAAAACACAACGTGTATGCACCGAATATGTCGTCTGCTCGGTCTTGTTTTTTTTCGTAAATATTTCAACGTTTATTTGAACATTTCATTCGTTGTTTTTTGCGTCTTTTGACATTAGTGACGATGGTTTTCTTTTGTGAGGCTGCACAGTGCTGGGCTCATGATTCCAAGCGTAAGAACCCTGATTTTAGCGTGCGTGAAAACTCTGCACAGCGGGATGGGACTCTATACCGGAAGTTGTAGTGACGACCCGAGAGAGTGAAAATTACCTCGTCTCGCGAATTTCGAGATTTTCGTACCTATTTAGGGTAGCGAGAATTGCAAGTGGTACAGAGTGAATTTTCAGCATGGAATGATAGTTGAGAAATCATCAAAGAATTCTTTTGCTCAAAATGAATTAGATATGAAATCGTAATGGGTGAACATGATTGTGAAGATCAAAGGGTGAAAATGAATTTGCACGGTTAATATATGGAGTAAGAAGTGTATAATTATCATATCATATCTGGAATGATCAAATCCAACTTTGAATCATGATTTTCATGATGAAACTGTATACATGATTTTGGAGAACAATTGTTATTCATACATTTTCGGTAAATATAAATATTACAGGAATTATAGTCATGTACATGCTGTGCAGAAGTTTCATACATCATGAAAAATAAACAAGGGTAGGGCTCAATATAAAAGGGGTTTATAAAAAAATTGCCCCCATAAACTTATTCCCAACATTCGCCTATATTCACAACAAACCAACACAAATTCAATAAAGAGATAATGCATGATCCCTTTCCTTAAAAACAACCCCCTATACAATAAATTAAAAAAGGAAATTAATGTTGAGGCCTGCCACAAGCTATTACAGCAGCTTTGAACATAGCACACAAGAATTTTGTTTGAAGCACTAACACTACTCAAAGTCAAATCATAAAGTAGTGCATATTAGCTAATATTTTCACACACACTGCAGGGACGCAGATATTTTTTGCAATTAATGCAAGCTCATTGCAATATATATTCGCACATGTATTCGTAGCACTTTATCACATGCAGTTAAATTTGCTAAATTTGTGGAAGTAACGTCCTTGCGGAAATATAACAGCTTAGTACTAGCAAATTAGTAAAGTTCAGTCCAAGTAAAAGAAACTTACCGTTGATGAGAAGAAGTTGAGAACAGGTTGAAGACGATCTTGCATCCAGAGACGAAGACTCCAGTCAGCGCTACAGCTCAAGAAGATATCACTGATGAATGGTGACCAGCGAATCTTGTAAATAGGACCCTACATGTTGAGGATTAAATGGGAGATTTATTTTGCAGATCTTGTCACAGAAGGCACAAAGGGAGACCCATAAAAGAATTCTTTGATTTACAACAGAGGGGTGCTTTCATGAAATTAATTCATGATTTCTTCTCTTCTTTTTCATTTCGTCAATGACTCTATATGGTATTGGAATGCATAACATGTTGCAGAATTTAAATACTTTCAAACAAATAGTGTTAAATTTGACTGTATTTCCTAGATTTTTGGACTATTTCATTGAACATATCCAAGATATCATGGATAGTTAGAACAACAATATGGTTAAACAAGCATGTGCTGATACTTGCTAGAAAACTATTAAGGAAAGAAAATGCCATGCTTTAGCCAACTGAATAAAGACAATCATAGGTAGGATATGTAGTTAATGTGGTAAGATGCGCAAGTGTGCGCTTAAATGACGCCTGGCTGGAATACTCCCCAGGGAGTGGAAAACTGTGCATACATTGTGTGCGGGCAAGCCTGAATCCGATGACCGGGGTAATAATATATCTGTAAAGCGCTTAGAGACATCATTGATGTATTAAGTGCTACATAAAAGCGGAATGCTATTTTCATTATTTTAATAAATAGCAATTTTGTAAACCAACTTACCGTGTGGCCATTATAGGTATCCAGATACTGCTCATTGTAAGAACATGAACACTTGTGAATCAAACCATCCTCTGTGCCTGCCAGGTAGCTGAAAGAGACGCAAGAATTGGACAACATTCAGAGCAATAGTCTTCCATAAAGTTGAGATGATTCTATGGTTAACCAAAATTCTCTACATCTCGTGGGAGAAGTTTCAACATTTTTTTTTATACCAGCTTTTCCTGAAATTCCACATTCTTTATCACGAATGAACACAGTTATGATGAAGAATTGTACTATTGTGCTCTGATATAATTACAGGTCTACACACAGGCGACAGATGTTATGGCCTTGATTGGTTTTGACATTCATAACTGCTATACCAAGATTTTACCGCCTTTTTATGGTCTTGACTGGTCAAAAATTAAAATCCAACTAAATCATTCAAGAAACTATTTTCAGAATATCGTTTTGAGAAATTAAATGAAAATTACTCCAAACAAATTTATACTCTTTTAACTTTATCTTAACCTTGTTGAACCCTGTGTGAAATGAGTTCACACCAAGGGTGATAGTGAGAGTTTGAAAAAGAAAAAAAGGTTTTAGTGAGTGTTAACAAAAAATGGTTTAGAAATCAGAGAGAAGCAAGCAATTCAAGCAAGTCTTGAAAAAACGGCACCTCATCCATCCCCCCTAATTATAAACCAGATTTATTTTAATCTCAGGGACTATCCATTTTTGGAGGGAAAAAGTCTTTAAAAATCTGTTTAAAAAATTTAACAATTTGGAAATTATCAGGTTTTTTTCACAGCCTTCAACCTCTGAACAGAAAAAGTACTTTCACAGTTGTGGGAGACTTACATGTTGCTGTCTTTTGGATAGAAATCAAAGGAGAATCCGGCAGCTTGTCTCGTGATGAAAGCTTCTCCCTTCTCTTTCTGGTCTTTGTTGGCCTGTGTGGTCTGCTTCTTGGCAGCTTTAGCAGTCTTCTTTAGTTTCATGAGCTCTGCACTCTCAAAGCCCTGCAACATAACACGCCAAAATAATTCATTGATTAGGAAACTCTTATGCATACAACATCATACGATATCATCTCAACAACCTTGCATGCAAAGAAAACATTGTAAAACTCTTTATTAGTCTCTCAATGAAAATTATTCCAGTGGTCAATACTGTAAACGCCAAAGAAAATGCTTTTATACCGTAATGCGTTACTTCACATACTTTGTTTAGCATGTAAATAATTATAAATTTCAATGCTGTGTAATAAACTAATATCAATAAATAAATAAATCAAGTTTTTGTGTAATACGCAAACCATATTTTGGCAGATATTACAACGTATTATAGTACTTGTAAAGCGACAACTATTTTTTTTTCTAAAGTTAATAAGACATTTCCCGTTTTGTCATAAAATGAAGAATACAGTAAAACATATTATAAGGACGAGATGACATTCATGTCATAAATGAAAAAAGAAATGACTTCATATTAGGATGTCTTATGTTGAAGCATGTTTTTGGCTAATGTATACAAATACTATTTTGATATCTGTTGTATAAAATGTAAATGTGATATTTTTTTTCTTGTTATAAATATTAAAATTGCACATTCGGACAAAGATATGGAGAGAAAAAAAAATGACAGTACCTTCCTGATCTGCCATTGTGCCACTCTTCCGTCTGTCGAGATTGAAACGAGGACCTCTACCCTCTCATCGTTTGAAGACCCTCTCTCCTTCTCAACCCACTGCAGCTGCCAGACAGGGGCTGCATGCTTGGACCGACTTTCACTAGGGGAGAGGAAACAAAAAAATAAATGAAATTTGAAAGGAACTGAGTGTATTTTTACATAGAATAGGCCCAAAAAATCTTTGCTAATAATGAAAATTAGAAAAATTACCTGTGACTATTAAACAGAGACCTTAATGTTCAGTTTTTACAAAAAAGTGGCCCAAATGACCAAAATGTTGTGAGTAAGGTCAATAAGACTTTCAGATATTTTTTGAAACAGCATATCATTTTACCCCATATAAGCTATTCAAACCTTCCCCACATAAAATTCTGATTAAATCCCCTGATCTCCTGTGCTATATAACAATGCCACAGATATTTTGGTTGACTTTTCCCATAACACATCATATGAAATCAACTTAACACTGGTGTTGCTAGATGGTGCTATTTATTTATATTTATAATTTATAATCTTTTAAAGTCCACTCCAAATATTATTAAGTTAAACCGAAAATGGAAATTCTTTTTGCCCAATTGATCGTGAGCCCGGCAGCCACTGAGCAGCGCCAAACAAGGTAGCAGCAACTCCCGTCTTTTAACGTCTTTTGGTATGACGTGGCCGGGGTTCGAACCCACGACCTCCTGGTTGTGAGGCGGACGCTCTACTGACTGAGCCAACACACTGGTTATGGATTGTGAATCCACTGTATTGCACAGCAAACTGTCTACACAGCATTATATAATTATAAATTGACATATTCTTATTGTTACGTGTAATACTCACTAGCTGTCAAGAATAGCTTCATCACTTGAAGCTCTCACATTGTATATTGCCACTGTGCCATTGTAGAGACCAACCTGTAAAGTGACAAAGATATATGATACCATGAATCTAAAAAAAACAAAAAAACATTAGATTCTATTATCAATTAACAGTTCTATAAGAAGCCTTGATCCGTTTTGATTCTATGACAAGAAAAAAAATCCAAATTGTTGTACGGTAGACGGCAAGATAACCACAAGAAAATATAAATATTTGCAAATAATAAATGGAGTCTTTTTTTTTAATATCGCATTTCTTATCAAGAGCAATTCACCAGTGCACTTTCAAAACAGAACAGTGTCTTTTGTTTTACATAGCAGCATTACATTTTTTCTCAAAACCTCAAGATAAAACAAAAAGTTTAAGATGAATTAATGCACATTGATTTTCAACTGAAATTCACAAATTCTACACCTTGAATAGCACTGAGAACAAATTCTACATTGTTTAGTGGTATAAATATTGACCATGATGTACAGTACATGCATAAATGAAGGTCCTAGAAAATTAAGTTCCAGGATAAAAATGCTTTTGCCTGAATATCAACTTACCGCTAGCAGATTTGGATTTGATACAGAGAAATCCATTGCAGTCACTCCTGCCTCACAGTTGAACACTCTCTCTGGATACTGAAGGAAAAAGATGCAAAGAAAGACAAAAGATTATGGTCATGCGAATACTCAAAATATTATTTTGACAATAACATCTACTAGTCAAAATCATAGTAATAAAGATTCTTTGCAAGCTCATAACGACAATAAAAATTATTTGCAAGCTCACGAAAGACGTTTGAATTGTTAATTAGATTATATCAGAGTGTGCGTACATGTATGTGTCCGTGTGTGGTTTGTGCATTGTTTTGTAATTGTATCTTGCTTGTAATCTTCGAGCCACCGACTTTTCTTAAATCTCCTTTGCCTTTTTTTTCTCACTATATATTATGATCTGCCCTCCTCTCCCTTTTTCTCTCTTAATCTCTCTCTCTCTATTTCTGTTTCTCATGTACATGTACTTATTCAACCCACTTTCTCTTCTGTTTCTCTTCAGCTAGTGCTCTAAATAATGACATACTATCAAGGATGTAGTAAAAAGCAGATATCTATGATTGGTAAAACCACCATTATTTCGAACTGCGGGGCCCCGTTGCATAAAACTTACCATTGATGGTAACTTAGACATCAATGGCAACTACTATGGTAAAAGGGCTCAACAGCCAATTAAAATCAAGTTTTCCATGTCCATTGATGGCAAAGTTACCATCATTGGGCCCTGATATTCCTGTCAGAGCTGGGAACTGAAATCATTGTAAAATGCAAAGAAAAGCAAAAACTATAGGCTACAACTTTATGACAGCTTAACAGTGTGAAATTCACAACCGCTATTGATTGCACACTTGAACATGTGCATCTGTGTTATGCCTCAGAAAACGAGGCATCCATGAGAACGACACCGAGCAGACATCTCTTTCTTACCTCTGGGTTTTTGAGTGACCAGCAACAGGCTAAGCCTCCTTTCTGCTCAGTGAAACCAAACTGACCGTAGCCTACAGCCAATAGATCCTGTCAAGAAGAGAAGAGGGAAAAGAATATTAATTGTTTAAAAAAACAAAGAACAAAACAAACATATAAAATACAGGATCTAGGGCGCAAAATAATTTTTTGAATTTTATTTGGCAAGATAGTAAATCAGTGTTTGAGGTAGAGAGGCATCCAAAAGGACAATACTCAAGTTTCATATTTTTTCCCAGAAACTCTTACAGAATAAGGACACATTTCAGGTATGATTTCCCCACCCTTGTTCAAAAGCAGGCAAGGCAACCTAGCATTTAGCAATAAACATAAACCTGAAAAAGCGGATCGATTTCTTTTTCTCTGGGCAATGATACAAAGAATCGGTGTTGTCCTATATAAATACAAGCATTGAGTACTTAGTATGTACTTAGCTTTTTAGCAAAAATTCACGCAAAATCCAGCGGCTGGGGAAAAATTTCATATTTCTTGCTCTAAATTTAATGTACCTTTTGAAATGTCTCAGAAATGTGATCATGCATTTAATGGCCATGGCTAAAGTGAGTGTTTCTGTAAATTTATATTTTTTTTTGTACAGAGCAAATTAGCAAGGAGCTCGCAAGATACGTCACCAATATACCAATTTGTGTTTGATTTGTCGTAACTTTAAAATTTAACAACTGTCTTATTTTTAAAACAGATTTCGCTCAAACTATCACTGATCTGTTTCTCTCATTATCTGCATTTATTAAAACCAAATTATTATTAGGGTGAACTTCCCCTGTAGCATAGAGCATTACATTATGCATGGTTGGACATTCTACTTACCCGATTGCCTTTATTCCATGCCATACAGCTGACATTCCGTCCTTTGGTGAGACTGCAGGAGTAGGCCCAGAGCCTGTCGAGGTTGGGACCTAGCTGGGTCAGGTTGACCTGGTTCGCTGCCGAGGCGGCAGGGGGTGCTGCTGTTCCGGTGGTGGGTAGAGAGGTTTGGCTCTCTGTCTCCTCTGGTTCAACTCGGTCAACATCTATGGAAGATTGAAATTAAAGTGTAAGTGTTTAGCTCTTCGTCTCCCCTCGATTGACTCTGTCAACATCTATACAAGATAAACAGTTATAGTGTTAGGCTATTTAGTGTTAGTGTTAGGCCATTCTGTGTTAGTGTTTGGCTCTCTGTCTCCTCTGGTTTCACTCTGTCATCATCTACACAAGATTGAAAATTAAAGTGTTAGGCCATTTGGTGTTAGTGCTTGTGTTTGGCTCTCTGTCTCATGTGGTTCCACTCGGTCAACATCTATGCAAGATAGAAAATCAAAGTGTTTGGCCATTTGGTGTTAGTGTTTGGCTCTCCGTCTTCTCTGGTTCCACTCGGTCAACATCTACACAAGATAGAAAATCAAAGTGTTAGGCCATTTAGTGTAAGTGTTAGTGTTTGGCTCTCTGTTTCCTCCGGTTCCACTCTGTCCACATCTATACAAGATAGAAAATCAAAGTGTTAGGCCATTTGGTGTTAGTGTTTGGCTCTCTGTCTCCTCTGGTTCCACTCTGTCCACATCTATACAAGATAGAAAATTATAGTGTTATGCCATTTGGTGTTAGTGTTTGGCTCTCTGTCTCATCTGGTTCCACTCTGTCAACATCTATGCAAGACAGAAAATCAAAGTGTTCTGCCATTCTGTGTTAGTGTTTGGCTCTCTGTCTCCTCTGGTTCCACTCAGTCAACATCTACACAAGATAGAAAATTAAAGTGTTGGACCATTTGGTGTTAGTGTTTGGGACTCCTTCTCCTCTGGTTCCACTCGGTCAACATCTACACAAGATCGGAAATCAAAGTGTTAGGCCATTTGGTGTTAGTGTTTGTGTTTGGCACTCTGTCAACATCTACACAAGATAGAAAATTAAAGTGTTGGACCATTTGGTGTTAGTGTTTGGGACTCCTTCTCCTCTGGTTCCACTCGGTCAACATCTACACAAGATCGAAAATCAAAGTGTTAGGCCATTTGGTGTTAGTGTTTGTGTTTGGCACTCTGTCAACATCTACACAAGATAGAAGATTAAAGTGTTAGGTATTTGTACAGGAATCAAATCTGTGTCAGTGGCAATGTTTTCTAATTCACTGTTCAATGTTCTTCTTGGGTACTACTCCGAGCCTATTATGATTATATCAACATTTACGGAAGATACATGTAGCACTCCCAGGCAAACAGTGGATGACTTAATACAGGTAAAGCCTACAATTGACGTTCCTTTCAAATATTTAGAAGGAAAAAGAATCATCAGAAAGCATGGTCTGAAGATCAATATATCCTGCACATGTATTAATTGATACGACTAGAACAACATGAGGCTATACTCTACAAAATTCAATTCAATTCTCTTTTTGCTACAGACCTTTCTATAGCGGGAAACAAAGGGAAACACAAAAAGTGGTCTTTGTAGACAGGTTTCTTTGATACATGTTTCAATGAGAAATCATTTTCAAGGGAAACAAAGAATGTGGCCTTAGTAGACAGGTGGTCACTAATTCTAAAGCATGTTTGACTGTACCAGACCTAAACATTACCGCTTAGAATCTTTGGTGGAAAGCAGTTTATAAGTACTGTTTTTATTAATATTTGTATTATTATTACCTTCAAAAGCTCTTTGGTGAATTTAACAAAGTGGCATTTCAATACCTTATTGTTTTGTTGTTGTTGCTGTGTTTGTTTGATTTTTACCGAGGAAAAAATGAGCACATCTTACCTGGATAGATAGGAAGGTTCCTATAGGCAGCCTGTTTGTGTTGTAATATGTTCAGTGTGACAACTCTCTCCATGACAAACATGTCTCGTTTCAGCTCCTCTGACTGCAAACAGATCAAAATACATCATGGAATTATAAAACATTTCTATCTTGTATAATAATTATGGGGATGACACTGAAAAACGTTCATTGGTTGGGGTAAACATAACATGAAGTTTTAGCTTCTACCAACCTTAAAATTTAGTAGGCAAGCTTTCGTCAACTCCTGTGGACTTTCTCGATTATTGAGATTTTTGTTAAAAACTTTCAATTGCCACTTTAAGGCACTTCTACTACCAACATAACTGCATTTATAATAAATTCCTCTCATAAGATGTGAGCATTACATTTTTGAAAAAAAGAACCATTTACTTGAGTTTTGGTATTTTAACTTTTGATTTAAAATGGCAAAAATGACATTACCTTGGGCATGCATCACAGCCAAGATTATAACCTAATGCAAGTTAATTTTGTTCACAAATAGATTTTCATGAGAAATATCAAATCTTTAAATAAGCAAAACGTATCCAAAGTAAAATCATAATCCAAATACTAAATAGATAGTATCATGCTGTGCTCCGAATAATTCATCATATATGTATTTTATGTTAAGCGAATACTTGACAGCAAGTGGAAATGATTAAGAATTACATGCACACTAAGTACTTACAGCAAGGATTTCTTCTTGTGATTTTGATGTGGATTCCTTTGTTTCTTCCCCTACACCTTCGCCCTCTCCTATTTCTGACTCCACCATAGATGCATTCACCGTACTATTCTTACCGTCTGAAGTGAAAAGAAAAAGGGAGTGTGAATAAATCAAAAGATAAGAAGACATATCTGTTCAGTAAGGTTGGCAATTAAGATCAGTGATCATTGTACCCAGTGCAATAAAACACCATCTCATTAAATACAATTAATGACTGAATTTATGTACTTCGCATTGCTTATTTTGCAATACCAAATCATTGTTTTTCATTGTGATATTCATTTTTTTTTGTTAAATCACCAACCGTACTAACAAGCCCTTTCGGATTTGTTACTTAACCTTTTTTACAATTTAAGAAAAAGTACATTAACCCATACGATATTAGTACTACTTTTCATCTTCTGCATTGAAAAATGTTAACTTGATTATGTATTTCATTCTTTATTGAAAGATTATTTCACAAGTGCATTGATTGATGTATGACAAATCTTTCACTTTAGACGTATGAACCACAGTGATTCAAGTTGTGAAATTAAGGAACATTGCAAAAATGTATAACAAGATTTTATACAAAACACACAATGAAAAAGTGGTAAAAGCTGAAAAAACGATTTAATGGCATTGCCTCACTTAGGCCAAAAAAAAAAAATCATTTGGTTGTCCTCGACCGCCCGCCCGTCATTTTCGGGCCGCTCGTATGTTTTTTTTTTTTTTAATATTTTTTTTTTTTTTTTAATTCAATTTTTTTAAACATTTAAAAAAAAAAAAAAAATATTTTATTTTTTTTTAATTTTTTTTTTGGGGGGGAGCAATCTTAAATGCCAAACATACCATTTTATGCATTTGCAAGGATCAAAATGCGTCCCGTTGCCAGTTTTGTCTTTTCAGTACGCAATTAGGTATTTATTAAACTTGCCATTTTTATTTTTCTATGTCAAAATGCCGTTCATTCAAATCAGGTTCTGAGCATTCTTAAACTCATTTTAAAGCACATCTGTACTAGTGTACAGGAGGGATTAGACCACCCTGCAAGGTCACTGGACAGGTGGTTATCTCATCAAATCAGCTCTCAGTTAATATAAGATAAAGAGGATCATGGGGGACCAATGGTCACCGATTAGGCATTGTTTGCTACATAGAGGGCGCAAGTAGCTATAAGTAGTGCAATGGAGATTTAAAAGGTGCTGTATTTCAAAGCCCAAAATACTTTCTGTGTTGGTCTTGATATTCATTGTACATTAAACTAGTATTTTACCATAATAAAGTTGTCTATAGACTTTGTTTGTTTAAATGCTTGACAATCCCAATGATTGGAAAAAAAAAAAAAAAATGGGGGAAAAAAAAAAAAAAAGACACACAAAAATGAAGTTTAAAAAAAAAAAAAAAAAAAAAAAAAAAAAATCCGCCCGCCCGCCCCTACTCCAGAAAAGCAATCGAGGACAACCAAACAATTTTTTTTTTTTGGCCTTATCTTGATAAATACTAATCCATATCTTCGATGTATTTCTCTAAATCTTTTAAAGTATTGCTGTTCGATGTTACCATTGATATTTTGTTATAACGCTTTTGTATTTTGATGATGGTATTATAAATATCTGATTACTTTGTAAAACATACAATTTCAGCCTCGAGGTGCGTGTCATGTTTTGTTTTTAATAAACCAACTCGTATCAGTTCCATTACCGACACATTTCAAGAAATATGCCACTATGAGCAAATCTAGTGATTATAATTACCCCCTTCTTTGGAGCCATCTCTCTTTCCTGACCCTTCTTCTGCTATGGAGCTGACACCAGACTTGGTACTCTTTGGTCTTTCAGCCGTGCTCTTCTCATCTTCATCGTTTTCTCTTAAGTCATACTCTTGAGCTGAGGATACCAAAGGGTAAATAAGGTGGAAGAACGGTCAAATATTGTACTCATAAATTGTGTACCCTAGATACAAACACTGCTTACATAGAGTACAGACAGATTGTATACCAAACTCATTGGCTTCCATCATGGGGAGATTATTATTTTGGGCTATCTGAAATCTTAAAAATCTGGATTTTTAGAGTGCTTAATGCAAAATGCTCTCTCTAGGTGCTTTACAGATATTCTCACCCAGGTCATTGGATTCATTCACGCACAATGTGCACCATCTCCACTCCCTGGGGAGTATTCCTACCATCCGACTGTGAGAGCATATATGGAAAGTACTGACACAAAGGGTTTTGTCATCCTATTATTTCCCCATTTCTATCCTAGGTATGAAGTGGAAAATGTAGATTAATGCCTTGCCAAAGGACATTAGTCTTGACTTGAAATGCAAAGGTCATGGATCAAACCCATGACCTTTGCATTTCAAATCAAGTGCTTAAACCACTTAACTACGACCCCTCTGAAAGAGGTGGTGTCATGGAGCAGGAAATACCATCAGATCTTAGACTGTGCTTCTTGTTAAAAGTCATCCAGTTCAAAAAATGAGAAGTCAGGTATCATAAACATCAAGATGAATAATAATGAAAAAGACCCCCAAAATCTCTAGAAATCTGTGATATGTCACAAATACTAAGTGTATCATTCAGAGAACTGTCAAGGTACATGGAATTACAGTATATGTTTTTGCCTGAATCAACCTTTGATCTTGAATACATGCTAGCTGTTTAATAACTGCAATAAAACAGATAATATTGTGAGAACTCTAATTATGAACCACAAACTTTAAGATCTTTACATGAATTACAAAGTACTATATAAATCTTAATATTTTGTGAACAAATAGAGTGAATACTACAAACAAAATGTATATCAGTGGAATCGCATCCATTCAAAATAATTTTACTTACAACCGTCTTTCTTTTCCAGGTCTTGGTATGTATCATACATATCCCAATTTGTTACTGTTGTTTCTTGGTCCTGTAATTGATGAAAAATAAGATTTAACATGCATTTGTTTAAATTGAGCATATTTGGATTACCGTATTTGCAGGCGTAAAGGCAGCAGTATTTTTGGAAGAGAAAATATCAAAAAGTCGGGGTGCGGCCTTTACGGCGAAACAAAAAAAAAAGTCAAAACCAGCACGAATTTGTACATATTGGACTAGATCTACGAACGGTACAATAACTATACAATTCCACACATCTTACCGACAATTTTATCTTGCATTGTTGACATGAAGACGAAAATAAACTTCCAAAAACAACATCTGCCGATAGATTTTGATCTAAGTTCGTGCCAATGCATTGCAAAAGTAAAAGAAGGGCCCGTTTAACGGCGGTTCCGCGAAGCATCCAGCACGCGAAGTCGCCATTTTCAATCCATTTCAATGATTACATCAGAGAAAACTGCAGTGTATGGTATCAGTGCGTGATGGCCGAGCGGTTTAAGGCGGTGATTTTAGTCACATCAACATTTGTACGCAAGAGATCGAATCCCGACTTTGGCAAAAGATTTTTTTTTTTTCTCCTTTTTTTTTTTTAAATGTCAAAATCGGGGGTGCGGCCTATACGGCGCTGCGGCCTTATCGCCGGCAAATACGGTATACATGTATTACAAAGATTCTTGCATGATATGAAGTAATTATCATACTTTCTTTATCACATTAAATGCAGTACTGTTTATAGACATCTGGGCACCATTATATCATAAAACTTACCACTGACGGTATCTTTGCTACATTGTTAAATAAATTGTCTGTCAAGACAACATACATGAACGTAGGCAAGAATGTTGTCAAAACATTGCAAATTTTGATTGAAAAACATTGAATTTTAATTTCTCTTTTCCCTTTTAAACTTCCTGGCATCTAGTTCAATGTAAGATTTCATGGTACACAAATGAATGCAGTGTGTGCATATATCTATAGTGCTCTGAATCAAAGCCAAACCACAGAATGTAGAATGATTGTCGCAAAATCCATGACACTGGTGTTAGTAGATTGACTTACAACATAGTTGACCCTAGACGTCTGGATATCCTTGTGTTTAGGCAGGTCATTGAACGTCTGCATGCCCCTCTCAGCATATCTGTCATTTCCATCTCGGCTTTTGCATAGCTACAAATAGAGATGAAAATGAATCGCAAATGTGAAAACTAATATCCCAACTGGTATTCATCCTAGTTATCTTATTTCCTTGCTAGCGACATCATGGCACATATACATGTATGTGTAGCATAGAACAGGTAAACCTTCTACAATTTGGTAGCTAATACATGAACATATATCTGTTACTTAACTGGAAGGAGGATACATCAACATTTCAAAGATCAGTCTAATTAGTGAGTCTTTTCATGATGATATTTTCTTGATTTCTATTTTTTAGACTTTTTTTTTTAAGGAGAGAGAGGAAAAAAAATGAATGGATATGAAATGCTTTCATGTCTGGAGAATACTAGTTACACTGGCATGTTTTAAATCCATGTTTGCAACAAAATTAGTAATTTGTATAAACATTGAACCTGAACTCTTTGCATGATACTAATGGAACTACAGAAACTAATTGCCTTGACAACTCACATCTCTCTCTCTAAAAACCAATTACCCTCTCATCAAAATCCTCACATAACTTCTTTGTATTTCTAATTCTTGGCTTTGATTTCTGACATAACTTTCTTTTTTAAATTCTGTTCATCACAATCATATCAGCACCCCCCAAGAAGGAGTGCAGGGATCAGTTGACGATTGGTATCTCTCTGTTTGACACTCTCTCTCTCTCTCTCTTTCTCTCTATCCCTCAGCCAATAAACCTCACATGAGAATCCTCGCATTACCTCTTTGTATTTCTCATTCTTGTCTCTGATTTCCGACGCATCCTCCGCGTCCAAGGACATGCTGACTCCATTGATATCGAGGAGCCAGATCGTGGCTGTCTCAGTCAGATGGATGGGGATGTGTTTCTCCAGGTCTTCTTCCGTTAGATTCTCCTTCGTCTCCTCCCTTCTCGTCTGGATATCTGGTGTACGTAGGAGATGGATGATGATAATAGCCCTTTCAGGGACCCGTCTTATAAAGAGTTGCAATTGATCAAAATTGATCGCAAGTCCTCTACTATCAACTGCAATTTTGCAGTCTCCTGTTTCTCATGTACAAAGTTGCAATTGATATCATTCACAAATAGGTTGCAATAAATATCAACTCTTCATCAGACGGGCCCTGAGTAATAAAAGGTTCAGACTTTTTGATATTCTATCTAATCCTTTAAAAAGGATAAAGAGGTGGTTGTCCTTAATCTACTCCAAACTATAAAGCACAAGGTAAATTGAGTGCCTATTATAAAAACATCAAATCAGATTCAATGCAGCAAAAAATAGGAGCATTCTTCGATATTCCCAGAACTCTTGCATATTTCCCAAGCTATTACTCTTTGCAGCTGCATTTATAATTATTTTCACTGGAAACATTCAATATGTTATATATTTTAAAAGCAAACCCAAAACTGTTCTCTTTTTTTCTCCAAAGTATTAAAATAGACATAATAGCAATAAGGTGAATTTCTAACGTGCCTAATACTACGTTCCTAGGCACCATGGTCCTGTTGTCCTAGCAGCCATAAGGTAAAGGATTTGTGCTTTTATGCATTACTGAAAGGGAAACATCACAATATTTACCTTCTAACCCACTCAGCATGTCTTTCATAGACGTAGGTTCTGCTATCTCGTCTGTGAATGATTCAGTGTTAGATTGACTGGAGGCATGTGACATACTGGCTCCAAACACAGATCTATCACCACACAGATAAAAAGGAACAGAAGAGAGATTGATATTTAAAAGCAGAAATAAAGGTAGCAAATAAATATACGATGCATTCTTAAATATTAAAAAAATGTATAATAGTTACCGGTAATACGAATATCAAATAAAACAATAAGTTTTCTGAGATGGAAGATTTCCTGAGAGATCGGGTCAGGTACAATCAACCTTAAACTCTTGATCCATTAGAAAATAATAAATTGCCTCTTGGCTGACACATCTTATTCCAAAATTTCAAACAGGATATTGATCTCCCTTCCTCACAAATGATTCTTTGCTCATCTGTGAAATATCTATATTGATGTACACTATACATGTTCATATTTTTGATTGTTAGTTTTTACTTTATTAAACATTTTCATAGAAATAGATATGGTAAAAAGAAATACCTTGTAAATGGCCCAGCAAAGCTTGTTGTTCCAGTCTGATAAATGGATGCTTGAGACATGAGATCGGTAGGCTAAAAATAATTAACAAAAACAAAGGTAGGAGAGAGAGACAAATTAATAAGACACATATATTGGACAATATCAGATTGAGAAGGACATAAAACAAAGTTTCTATGCAGACCAACGATGCCTGATTCAAAGTAGAGGTGAAACTAAATACGTGTTTACCCGTGCACAAATTTGAATAAATCTTGAGGGGGGGGGGTAGAGAAAGAGGGGGGGGGGGAGAAAGAGGGGGGGGAGATAAAGGGAGTTAAAGGAGGGGGTAGACAGTGGGGCAAGTAGGAACTGAAATATTATGCAATAAACGGAAAGCTCTTTTGATAAATATGTAGCATGAGAAGAATTTGATCATCATCATTAGAAGAGAGTTCACATCTCATGAAGAAAGCAATGACCATCATCAAAACAGGAAATGCATCATGACTAATTGAGCCACTTTTAAATGAATCAATTTGATTAATGGATGCCCCATGAACAGCTTTAGGATAGAAAATGAAAAAATCTAATTGATTGGACCTACAACATTTATGCATGAATTTTAAAGATATTGTACTAAAGATAAAGATAGTGATGATTACTGTAATTTGTTTGTAACATCTACCTGGTCCATATAAAATGCATACTGCATAACTAAAATCTCACTCTATTAAATTGAAAAATGCCATTTCATTCACACAAGTGACTATAAGCCAGGAAGGAACTTCTTTCCAAGCCGAACTTATCCTACGAAAGAGCCAGATTCTTTTTAAATACTCACGGTCCCATGGCTTGATTCTCCTGGATTGAACAGCTTGCTTTGCTGCTGTTTGACTGTGGCGGGGTCTGCGGCAAGCAGCGGCTGTGGGGTGACATCTTGACCCTCGTCATCCAACACCTACACAAAGAATAGACCAGAGGGGTGTTTCACGAAACTTGTCATCAGTGACAAATGACAGTTTTTGTTATAAGCTACAGAAATCCTTGCTTCTGATTGGTTATCAGCAGATTTGTTACTGATTTTTGTCATTTATCATTGGAAAAAGGCTTTGTGAAACGGGCCCCAGTTCACGGTTAGCACTTGTCCCAAATGACCCCGAATATCCACAGATCTTCAAACCATGAAGAGGTCCTACTTGGTACAATATGAAATAATCACTCCTACAGCGATGGAGGTGCTATACATAAATAGCCTTTGTTTCCCCTTTTGAAAGAATAGTTCCACCTGTTTATCATGGAGTGCACTGCTGTGCATGAATGAATAATGATTATTGATTACATAACTTTTATGAGCACGTATCCGTATTTTGTCTCCGTGTATTTCACAATTTGGTCTGCAATGACCTTTATCTGTTCATGCTCAGACTGCAACTGTGAACTGGCTTAATTGAAGAGCAAATCACAGCCGGAATGGAGGTCATTAAGCCACATACTTTAACACAGAGTTTAACGTCCTTCTGGCTCTGAACAGACAATTTTTTCTTGGTGAAAAATCAGTCAAATCAGTTTTATGTTATGATAACAATTCTACTCCCATTTCTTTATTACTTTATATTTTCATAGATAACTTTGTCTCTTTAAGTAGATCAATTTCGAGGAGATCAAGGTGACGTGCTTGCTGAAATGAATAAACTACTGAAAGTGCCAGACACAAAAATTTAAAAACAACCAATAACAGAAAACAGATACTAATACTGCATGATGGCACTCAAGCTGACATAGTTTTATATGTCATATTTTAGTAGTCAAGTGCAATTAAAGATAATCAATACGTTTCAAAACTTCTGATATTTTTTCTTTGAAGTACATGTAACTTAGTACCATGCTTCCACCTTTATATTTTTGCACGCAAATGTTGGAAAGTAACTGGACAAGATATTAGAGGACCACTTTGCTTTTGGCAACATAACGTACGTCTTAAATAACACTTGTTTGAAAAACTACCAAGATAAGAATTCATAAAATGAATTTTCACCTGAATATTGTGGACTTTTGCCCCTGGAAGCTTGTGGTGCTCTGTTTTGCTATCGATCCCAATCTGGCTTTTTCTGCTGGAGTTGAGGGTTGTTCTCGACCCGATGCCCAGGGTCACATTGCGCTCTTTGCCAATCCGATTCTGGCTAGTGGAACCGCTGATTTTGCTGCTCTTCATGACGTTGGAAGCGTTCTGTCCTCCAGGTAGTTTTAGCATGGTTATCTTTAATGTTTAGGCTCTGTATTAAGAATAGGAAAGATAAAGCGTTATTACTAGCACACTACAAAACACCTGCTACCATAGAAATAAATCTAGCAATTTTTTTTGTTTTTTTTGTTAATGAATGAAACTTTGAAAATGACTGTTGAAATTGTTTTCCTATAAGTGATAAAAAAGTATTGGGCAAGATTATCTTGGTAGTGATGAGGGCTGCACAATATTGCATTTTCGTTGTAGACCATCATTCCCCAAAATGAAACTGGTTAAAAGCCCCCAAATACTGCACTAACCAAGGTGTGCATTTTCAATGTCTGCCTAGGAGTACATTTTTGAGGACGGCTAAGATATCCAAATCAAATTCCAATCCATTTCAAGTTCACCCAGTGAATTTTGATTAAAAATAAAAAGGAAAAACATCTTGTCTTCAAAGAACAAACAAACATTTTAGTCAAGGCTTTAAAAATGTGCTGGATACAAGGGGGACAAGTCAAGCTTATTCATTAAAGGGACCGCTTAACAATGTTAAATCTGAGATACACGGCCCTAGGTGTTATCAGCGTCTGTATAATATTGAATCCCTAAAAAAATTGCGCTTCAAAATAATCAAAAAGTGCCTCAAAAAAGTAAAAATCTTTCAGTGACCGGTTTTACCTTACTCGTTTTCCCCAATAGACTGTAGTGTTATGAAAACCGTTTGGCAAACGGTTTTCAAAATTTGTAATTCCAATTATAAATATCTTGATAACCAGACAGGCGATCGGCTTGTATAAGTCATGGGGTTCCTGACTGACCTAAAGGTTTATAATTATCATTGCAGCATGAGCTAAATCCAGAATTTTGTTTCAGAATCTGAGACAAAGTTACCGGATCCCTTTAATTACCAAAGCACAAGTGATAGCTTTTATTTTTGTTCAGTGTCTGGCCACATAATCCTCCAATCTCTGTGTTGGTTGAATTGCGCAGCTACGTGTATACTGCTGCAGTGTGCATTACTCTTCATTTCATGAAGCCAGCAAGAAGAAGGTGTTTTGCCGACATGGGCACTCTAGCCATTCGAAGATATAGCATAAGTATCCAGTAATATAGATTAATGCATCATAGTCATAGATCCAAAAGTCTACCTCTTTTTATTTTTTTTTACTTGTCTTTTCTTAGATCAAATGCTACGTCAGTCTCAGATATTTTATTGTTGTTTTTTCCGCTGAGACTAAGTCTTGCTTTAAGCCTCGGTCACAAATGCCATTACGAACTGCTACAAACACTGTACAAAAGTTTTTCAGACAATGGAAATTCGGGAAGACAATGGAAAAACAGGGAGATTCGTACGAAATTATCGTTCTTACGACCCTTTGTAACCGTAGCATTAGATATGGAGACTGAATCACACAGGGTTACTAGTTGGGGGAGATTAGGCAATGCAGTCTCTGTGTGATTGCCGATCTCATCACGCACAGTAGCTTTACGAAACCAGACAGATTAGCTGAAATTACGTCCTTATATTTCGATTTTTTACATTAATTGATTATTAATGTTATTAATATTATTAAAGAAGATCTTGACTTGAGTCTATGAAAATTAGGTCTAGACGTATGATGTAGGAGATTGGCCTTCGGGATAAAGAAAAATATCAATTAAGAGCACCAACCATCATGAATATTTGTCCTTTATAATATTGTCCAACACATCTCTTAGAAGATTTATGAAATATTGCTTGTAAAGTTCTTCAAATCAATATACAGTCAAACCTGCTTTAGTGATCACCTGTCTACAAAGACCACCCGTCTACAAAGGCCACATTAGTTGTTTCCCTTGAAAATTGTTTCTCATTGAATCGTGAACTAAAGGAACCTGTCTACAAATACCACCTGTCTACAAAGGCCACTATTTGTGTTTCCCTTGGGCGGTCGCTATAGACAGGTTTGACTGTATTTAAAATCAAATGTCCGGATACACAACTTGTCTGAACTCACAACATTAGGTATACTATTACTAATACTATTTTCTTTCTAATCATAAGCCTGGAGAAAATCCCTAGTATATTATTAGTAAAAATAATGCCCCTGTTGAGTAATTGTGTGTACAGGCGGCAAGGGTTCACGTCTGTCAATCTTAGGGCAGGTTGACAAATGTCAGTTTTAGAATAGGCATAACCATAGTGAACGAACATGCAGTTATTCAGAGCTGCCAACATTGGAAAACAGTTGAGAGTGAGATTATACAAGAAGAGTTAGCGCAAGGGAACGAAGCGACCAAGCCCAACCGAGCGCAACGAGGGAGTGGGGGAGGGTGTGGGAGGGGGGCGTCCCCCCCTCCCACAGTGTGTAGCTTTTTATTTTTCAAGGTGAAATAGTGTGATCTGGTGCATACTTTATAGAGTATTTTAACATTATAGCTAAAGGCAATATGGAGAGAGAAAATCATACAGACTAACAGAGAGATAAAGAAAATTATTAACATGGAATGATGGTTCGCCCACGAATGTGGGCCGCTGGGCTAGGCGTAGAGCGAGGTGCTGAGAGCCCCACGCGCTCACTCTCTGAGACAAAGCCACAGGCAAGTTTTCGTTCAACTTTAAGTTGTTACATATAATCACAAGTCATTTTTCACTCTCGATCCCTCTCATTCTATTCTACTGTATGAAGTAATATTAGGCCCTCTTTAAAAACAAAGCACAGGATCGTGAAATCTTTGCTGTTCTCGATCAATTGAATTGTCAACTGTTACTGATGACGTCCTCAAGCTTGCTGCTGGTTCGTCCGATCCATATTCGGGGCCAGGGCAGGCTGGGGCCGACCCGGCTAGCTGCATATGAATATGGGTACAGTGCGAGGATACGTACATCATCAGGCTAGCTAGCTATATACTGTAGGCGCCGATTTTACACACGCACACGCGCGAGACGGGAAAACTTTCAAAATTATTGATTTTGGTCGCATAATTCATTCAAATTTATCTGTTTTTATTATTGTTTAGTAATTTAAGATTTGTGCGTGAGGAATTTCATTGTTAGCGTGAGTCTCACGCTTAATAAGTGAGTGTTGGCAGTTATTTCTGTCAATTTTTTTTGGTAGCATCGAAAAATGACTTGAAATTATGACGCGTTTAATAGCAGAGGCACTTATCCAAGAATAAGGATCGTCCGCATACACGAGGATACCTTCATAAACGCGGAAAACTCAGTCAAACCCTCTAGCTCTAGGCCAAGACCTATTTGTTACAATTTTCTTAGCATCCTTAAAAGGTTAAGTATTTCACTTAAGTGTAAGTCTTACGTAACTATTTTTTAAGTTTGAACAATTTTCATTTTCGTCATATTCAAGGTACAAACTGGAAACTTATTCTGAAATGTTTGTTGATTTTTTTATTTTATGTGAGTGCTATTTCAAGTGTGCGTTCCCCGGTGTGTTGACTTTGTCAGTAGAGCGTCCGCCTTACAACCCGGAGGTCATGGGTTCGAACATAGAGGGATAGAGCAATGTCGATCTGGCGCTGCTCAGTGGCTGCCGGGCTCACGATCAATTGGGCAAAAAGAATTTCCATTTTCGGTTTAATAATATTTGGAGTGGACTTTAAAGATTATTATTATTATTATTATTATTATTATTTAAAGCTTGACATGTCAAAATCTCCATGCACATGGTGTGACGTAAATATTACGTATTGACTTTGCCATATTGAACTGAAGTTGCGCTTAAGTTAAGTAGGCCCTCTCTCACTTAAATTTCCAAGCCACTCGAGCGGATCGGCCAATGAGAGCACGTAAACTCACTGTACAGCGCTCAAAGCGCAAAGTTCTTCGTGGGGAGGGGGGGGGGGTATGAGAATAAAGACAGAGACGCCAAGGTGAAAGATCGTCAATGCGTGACATTTTCATTTTTCGGCGCGGAAGCGCGCGTGCGAGGGTATAACAGTTAACACACGTATAGGTATGGCATTTTTTTAAAATCTAACGCGCGCGCCGTGCGTGAGAGCCGTTTTCAGACCCTCCAAATGCGTGACGTCACGCCTAATGCGTGACACTTGGTAGCTCTGATAGTCCGCATAAACTAGCTTCTCAGTTCTCGCACAAATATCTTATAGATCTAGACTAGACCTTACTTCCTTAGGCTTAGACCTGAAGTCTACATTGATTGAGTGGATGGAAGACAGCGATAGCCAATAAGAAGGGCCCTTGTCGGCGCCAATTTAGTACAATGAGGGTGCGATTCCTCAAGATCGGATGAACCTTCTGCGCAGTTCTACGACTATACCTACTACGACTATACCTATAAGGGGATTCACTAGGTACAGACAGGAAGGATTAGATCTCAGACAGGAATTGGGTTAAAACACCTTTAATAAGGCGACAACGGCCTAGAAACAATCAGAATATTACAGACAACAGTCCATTTTCTAGTCTCTCGATCACGATCCCGATCATCTCGGTCTCGGTATCGGTTCAACGATATCAATCCCTATACTCTCCCCCACCAAAAATACCCTACGGGGTTTTTTTAAAATATTATTTTTAACATTTCCAAACTGATCATAAAACAAGCCAAATCTCGCCCGAGACATATACACGTGAAGCAACAATATCGCAACCAAGCGCGCGTACAGACAAAACATACGACCACCAGTTCTCTTAATATGCTGTGATCGCTATCGACTGTTTTTATGTTGAGTTCAGGATAAATCTATATATTCAGTTCGCTTGTCTGCGCAAGATACCATCAGTACCCAAAAATGTACACTGTAAGAATAACGAACACCGCACCCCAAAAGGATAGCTTTTCCCCGCAAAACAGAGATGCAAAGTGCATAATGTCAAACACCAACAAGAAAAAACTTCCAATACAGATTATCGTCTTAACCTGTTCAAGCATATCCATGAATACCTTTTTAAAAAAATCAAAATAAGTAACACCGCACCAGCACAGCTGAGTGCTCTTTTGTTTGATTTCTTTCTAAAAGAAATAACTTGTAATTTAGCCCTACCTACATGGCTACAGTGTAGGATGTATGTCAACTAAACATACTTCATATCCTCTATTAATGTAAATCCGGTCAGCAGGTCCGGCAAAAAACATTTAAATATATATAACAATATATATACATTTAATGTTATACCCGATTTCGGGTCAGATATAGTGTTTACCAAAGTATACATGTAGGATGTTAGCGAAACTAACAGCTGTATATGTGTAAATTATAAACTACACTCAATTGGTAGTTCTTCTGTTTCGTTTATCTTTTGGAACACAAATTCTGTGTATATACTGTATAACAATTTCATGTGCACAAAAATTCAGTGTACATGTATAACTCTTAGTAAAACACTAGATGCAATGACAGAAAATTCACAGGGAATCACAAGTTTATATACAGTTCCAATTTTCAACAATTCCCAACCGGTTGTATTTATCCTTTAACTGTAAAGATAAGGATCCGACATGTTAATATTAGTCATCAAACACTTCTGAAGAGTGCATAATTCTGCATGAGCCAGAAATAAAGCACATGGGTATGCACCAATATAAATGGTTGACATTAACATACAACATCAGTTGAAATAAAAGTCTGTTAGAATCTATATTAAGAGTCCAGATCAATTAAAACTTAGCGTCCATTTCGTTTCCATCGCGATCCATAGCCCGAATGTGACAGTCCCGCTCTCGACCAAACTGCAATCTTACTCGGCTATAGAGGTAAGTCAATGTAATCGCGGGTCGCGAACTTTCAACCAGTCCTGATCCAATATGTCACAAAAAGCGACAATTTTTTAACAGTGTTGGTAACATGCGGAGTCTATGTTCGAAGTAATTAGCACCCTTTCAATTGGTCCACATGAACGATGCGAGTCACCTTCTTGTTGGCAGCGTTCACCACAAGGAAATTCACTGGGGTTAGTTTTTTCTGCACAACAAACGGCCCAGTCCATCGTGGTGCTAGCTTAGCTGAGAAGTTCTTTTTCGCATTTGACAGAGGTTTAGTCTTCACCATGACTTGGCTTCCTTCAGTGATGCGGCACTCATCACGGCTCTGGTCGTAATATTGTTTGGAGCTACTAACAGCGCGTTGACGATTGTGTGCGATTTCTTCTTGCGTAGGAATGTCTTTGTTTCCCTCAGTCTGCAGGCGGTTAGTCAAGGGAGAAGCCAAGCGCCGTCCAAACATAACTACTGATGGTTCTACACCAAGTGTGTCATGACTACTGCTGTTCAGGGCAAACGCGAGTTCAGCGAGATGAACATCCCACTGTCGATGATCAGATCCGGTGTAAGCTTGAAGCATGGCCTTGATGTTACGATTCACCCTTTCGACCCAGTTCGTTTGGGGGTGATATGGCGTGATAAAGATCTGCTCTATCCCCCAGTCTGTGCAGACAGCTCGCAGAACCTTCCCTCTGAATTGGGGGCCATTGTCCGAGAGCAGGGCTCCTGGAGGTCCATATCTGCAGAACAGCTCCCTCACTAGAGTGGTTGCAACCGACTGGCTGGTAGCTGACTTCAAAGGCAGAATCTCCACAAACTTTGAGAAATGGTCGACAGCCACCAGAATATACTCATGCCCAGCATATGACTTTGGTAAAGGCCCCATGAGATCTACACCAACCTTTTCCCAAGGCCTCGAGGAGGTACTAGACAGCATCTTTCCTTGACGTCTCTGGTAAGAAGGCTTTGTTTGAAGACAAACCTTACAACTGCGAATAAAGCTTCTTACAGACTGCGACATACCACTCCACCAGAGACCCATTGACTTCAACCTTTGAAGTGTCTTCTTTCTCCCAAGATGCCCAGCTATTGGCTTGCAATGACACTCAACTAACACTGCATTCTGAAGCACCTTCGGGATAACTACACATTCATTCTTATACAACACCATTTCCTTCAAACTGAAATCTGAAATCTTCTGAACAGGACCTTGATCCTCCCCACCACCATTCTTTTGCTTTTCAAGGATCTGAATGACTGGCAAAAGATCTGGGTCACTCCGTTGGGCCCTCAGGACAGAATCCTTTGTCAAATCCAAAGGAAGAACGACTTCATCCGTGGCCTCTGACTTGCCAACACAAGATGGGCAAGAGTATTTGTCTACATCCTCCGCCTCTTGAGAACCAATATGGACACAAACCTGGTGATACCACTTATCACAATCATCACATTGTACCCAACCAACCGACTCATCATCTGGGGAAATGCAATCACTGGCCGCACATAAGTCCTTTTCATGTCCGCCACAGACTTGATTCGACAAAACCCTGCTTACAACTCCCACCAAAGGGGCAACACCTTTCTCAGGAATCCTAGATAGTGCGTCCGGGACATGATGCTGCTTTCCAGGCCTATATATCACCTGAAACCGAAAATCCTGAAGCCTCAGAATCCAACGTGCAAGTCGCCCATTTTGCTTCTTCTTCCGAAATAACCAGCAAAGTGCCTGGTGGTCCGTTATAACACGACACTCTCTACCTTCTAGATATGGCCGCCATTTCTCTAGGGCCCATACTACAGCCAAACACTCCTTCTCAGTAGTACTATAATTCCTTTCTGCAGCAGACAAAGACCGACTTGCATAGGCGATAGTTCTCGTCCCAGACGGTTGCTGCTGGATCAGGACTGCACCGACCCCAACATTGCTGGCATCTGTGTGTACAGCAAACCTGGATTCTTCATCAGGGTAGCCTAATATTGGCTCAGTGAGGAGGCTCTCCTTCAAGGCCTGAAAAGCATGAGTGCAGTCAGCAGTCCAATTCCAGGGAACACCTTTCTTCTTCAATCCATGAAGGGGTGCAGCAACATCTGAGAAGCTAGGAATGAATTTCTGATACCATCCGGCCATCCCAAGGAACCTCTCTAATTCCTTGATCGACCTAGGTTGGGGATAGTTAACAATGGTAGACACCTTCTCGGGGTCCATCTTGAGTCCATTTGAGCTGACAACATGCCCAAGATATTTCATTTCTTGGCAGGCAAACTGACATTTCTCAGTATTTACGGTCAGACCCGCTTGTCTTAAGCAACAAAAGATCTCCTGAAGATCAGAGATGTGCTGTTCAACATCCGGAGAGAAACACACAATGTCGTCCAAGTAGACATAGCAATTTCGCCCTATCAGGCCATCAAGCACCTTGGACATCAACCGTTGGAAACTGGCAGGACCATTCACCACACCGAAAGGAAGGACCTTGAAGTGGAATAGACCCCTATGACAAACAAAAGCAGTCTTCTCCTCATCCTCACCTGCAACGCCCATCTGCCAGTATCCACTGCGCAGATCTAATGATGAGAAAACCGAGGCACCATGCAGAGAGCTCAAAATGTCATCCACTGTAGGCATGGGGAAGGCATCAATCTTTGTCACTGTATTCAATTTCCGGTAATCGACACACATCCTGTACTTCCCGTTCTTCTTAGGAACCATCACTACAGGAGCGGCCCAAGGTGAATCTGAAGGCTCAATCTTCCCCATGTCCAGAAGCTTATCCAACTCTTCATCAAGAGCTTGTCTTTTCTCAGGACTCACCTTGTACGGGTGAGAGCGGATGGGGGATGCCCCTCCTACATCAATTCTATGAATAGCCATGTTCGTATGACCAGGTACCTCACTAAACACAGTTGGGAAGTCTTGAAACACCTGATCTAATTTCAGTCTATCTGTTTCAGTTAGATCAAGTTTCTTCATCTCATCCTCAGCGTGGAGATAAGTATCGACTTCTTCTCCAACATGTGACATCTCCTGCCCTCCATTCAACGAGAACTTAACTGGCCGCTCATTGGCCCCATTACTACTTGTGCTATAACTACGACTGCCAAAATCTATGATAAGTTTCACCTTTTCGGCAAAGTCAGCACCAAGGAGGACAGGTACTGGGAGCCTACCAACCACATGAAAGACCTCAGTCGCAGTGCTGCCTCCTAGACCCACTTGCAGGGATGCTAAACCATCAGGCACTAAGGCAGTTTCATTGATCATGCCTAACACCCCTTCAGTTTCACGAGTAACCTCTACCCCTAACTCCTTACACAATTCAAAGGTGACCAGGGAAACCTCTGACCCCGAGTCCAGCAGGGCTCGGGTCTTCACCACTCTGCCATCTAGACCCTGAACAACAACATCTGCAATTGTAGCATCACCCCTATCCTTTGCAATGAAATTGCACCTTGGCGACGGTTCTCGAGCAAAGCCTTGTGGAGGTCCACCCTGGAAACCCGACCCCGTGGCCCCCGGAGGTACCGGACAGTTGGCAATTCTGTGCCCGAGCTGGCCACACCGGTAGCAAGCAGCATTAAAGGATCTACGTCCAGGGGGGTTACTGCTTGCACCTGTCTGTTGTGGAGTGGAGGGATCACTCCCTGAGGTCGCGTTACCAGCATAATTCGCCCCTCTCTGGATCATTAACTCGTCCGCCTTGCGCGCAACTACCATGAGGGATGTGGCTTGTAGCTCCCTCAGTTTCAACCTCAACACTTCATCGGGTACTCTCTCTAAGAACTGGTCTATCATGATCAGATTGAGCCCCTTAGAGACTTCAGGCATCTCTATTGCCTCCTGGGGTATTTCCACCCACTTCAAAAAATAGTCTTGTAAATAACTAGCGAATTCTTCATAACTTTCATTGGTCTTCTTATGTTCTTTTTTTAACTTTATTCGGTATGCCTCCGGAGTGAGGTGGTACCTTCTTTTGATGGCCAGGACAACATCGTCGTAGTCATTCTGTTCTCTGGCACTCAGGGCGTGGAATGCCTGCTGAGCTCTTCCGGTCAGATATGGTTCTAACAGCCGAGGCCATTCACTCTTTGGCTTGTTTGCTGCCAGGGCTAGTCGCTCAAAAGTGCTAAGGTAGCACACCACATCATCATCGCTACTTAGCTGATGTAATCCCTTTAACGGAGGCCCAGTTTGTGCAGAGCTACCGATTGCAGCAGACAGTAAGGATTTGCATAATTTCTCAGTCTCATGATGATGAGAATCTTCAAGGTGCTTCATGACCCGCAAAAGGTCATCCACACCCACACCTGTATTTTTTGGTTCATCCTCTACCAGCTTAGGCAAATCACATAAACATGAGATCCGCTCTTGCTTGGTCTTTACAGCATTGGTATCAATATGATTCAATTCACACAAGTGTGCTATGTGCTCAGCTGTAAATCTGCCGAGATATGCTGATCGGTCTGTCATGGTTAATTTTATCTTTCATTGAGCACTGAACTAGACTAGATCTAGATCTAGATCTAGTTTAAATTTAATTTAGTGACCTAGACTATTGAACATGTGTGTTTTAGTGTATGGTGTATGGTTAGTGAGATGGTCTAGACTACTAGATCTACTATTTTAATCAACTTTTATTTATTTAGTCTAGACCCTATGTATTTATTTATTTTTTATTTTATTTTTAATGTTACTTCACTAGACTCTAGACTAGAGTCTACTTGTTTAATAGCTACCTTATTTCCTTAACCTTGATTAGTCTATCTGTAGAGTCTAGATCTAGACCCTAGATCTACTACTACTACAACAAGTACTAGGCCTACACAACGCACTATGCACTAATCAATCATGACCACTATGAGAGACACCACACCACAATATCCTCCTTTAGTTGCTGAAATTAAAGGCTTTTGACAAGTACCAGCATAGACATAGACATATTAGACAACAAGTGGGGCAACAACAGTCACACACTGCATGAACCGACCGTGTCAATTTCTCACCCAATCCTTAGATTTCCAAAAGGCCATAGCACAAAGAAATCCTGCCGATTACGCCAGTATAAGGGGATTCACTAGGTACAGACAGGAAGGATTAGATCTCAGACAGGAATTGGGTTAAAACACCTTTAATAAGGCGACAACGGCCTAGAAACAACAATCAGAATATTACAGACAACAGTCCATTTTCTAGTCTCTCGATCACGATCCCGATCATCTCGGTCTCGGTATCGGTTCAACGATATCAATCCCTATAACGTGCCCCCTCTCACCAAAACAAAACACACAAGAAATCACTTCATTCCGACACAGGTCACAGCGACAGACTCAATATTTCTTTTATTAATAATTTTTTTTTAAATCAGGTCAAAGTAACTCGAACTAGGGTCTACCGTCTAGACCCTTAGCCTGACCCTGTCTCTAAAAATCTAGTCAATCTCAAACTCAAACTGAGTCTGAAGTCAAACAAAATCTCAAACTCAAAATCAAATTCAAAAGTCAACGATTAAACGCCTTATATTTCACTTTATACATATTATTGATGGGAAATCATATTTGACCTTCCTTTATTGACATGCCCCTTTATTCACTACCCCTTCAAATCTCATCATCTACTTAAAACAAACTTGCAATAACAAATCCATCCATACAAAATTACCTGCAAATCCCTTTGTACAGTCCCACTTGATAAAAATAGCGTGTTGTTTTTCAATATTCGGCTGTAGCCCTGCGATTTACCGTGGCTCGCTCAGAAAAACTACAAGCCGTCCGAGTTGCCATGGGATGCGGAGTTTTCTGCCGCAACGTCACTTGTACAGTGTCTCTGATTGGTTAACTGATCGGTTGTCGATTCGTTTTTCAGTTTTACTCTAGTAAAATATATTCTTACCCTTTAACTTTTTTTATGATGAATTCATCATAAATCTAGTACTTATTTTAGATGATAGGAACATTTTCACATTTCTCGAAACAAATAACAATTTCTATCTTGATTTTAGCGGATACCTGTAGCGAAGTGTTTCACATCCGGGTATTTCATTGTAATTACGTCATCAAGCTCACAGGTCATCGTTATCCCATAATACTGCAGTCATGGCAGAGGTAAGTACAAAAAAATCTCGAGTAATTGCCGGTAAAATTTGTCTTTTCATACTTTTCATAATTTTCTGAAATTTAAGAATAAAATTGTTCAACTTCTAGATTGAATATTTAGGTGCCTAAAATTTGTGTTAGGCGGCTATTATGTTGAATAAAATGCTTTGAAACTAACCGGTGTTTGGCGCAAGTTGCAAGAATCGCGACGGAAGTGGCTTCCTGTGTGTGTGTATAGAGTTTGTACGTGTGTTTATCTTGCGTCGTTTTCATATGCGCATATGGGTGGGCTGCCAATGACGAAGGCATACACTGTGCAGCTTCAGTGGGATATATGACAGAAGCGATCATGTAGCAGTATAGATTATGGGTGGTAATGAGCGCGTACGCACACGCCGAAGCTCCGGGGTCGAAGCGCATCCTTCGCTGGAGCGATGTGACATTTGCTGGATCCATGTAGACCTAGAGTCTACAAAAGATTTTTTTTTTTTAAACACATGACACAGATGATAATTACTTTGAATATATTGGCCTTTAAAATAAGACAGAAAACTAGCCATGTTGATCATTAAATGTGATTTTTAAAATATAGCAAATATTAATCAAATTGATCATTATTCCAGGCGCAGTTTCCAGGGAGGGGGGAGGGGGAGGGTCGAGCAGTCCTTGCCCCCCCCCCCAAAAAAAAAAAAGAGAGTGAGAGAAGGGAAAGGGAAAGGGAAAGAGGAGAGAAAAGGAAAGAAAGAAGAAGAAAAGCCAAGCTTCAAGAGGGAAAAGAAGATTGTTGGGGGGGGGGGGGTGGCGATAGGGAATTGAAGATTTTACCCTTTGTTCATTTGTCATTTTCAGTGCAATTATGAATCCTTTTCAAGCTGTTGAATAGTCAGTATTCCAGGGTCAATTTTGTATGATTTTCTTTCTATTTAGATGTCTAAAAATAAAATGTAGTTGATCTTGATTGTTAATGTGATCTTTTTACCCTCCCTCTCCTTCTTGTATTCAGCGGCCAGCAACCAGTGACTCTAGCCCCGGTAAGTCAATTTTATGAATTTTAAGTTATGTAAAATCACTTTAAAAGTTTATACTTGATGTAGGCAGTTCAGTTTAAACCTTCGCGATGGGGACAACTTCTTATTCACGTACGCAGGTGCGCATTTCAGCTCCCTATACGATCCACATACATAAGGGTGAGCGCGCTTTCGGCCACACTTTCGTGAGCTTTCGTGGTTCTGCCGAAAAAAAACACTCAGTTTATTTCGGATTTCCCCGCCTTCTGATTGGTTAAAACAAAAAAAATTGATGTCATTTCTCTTCGGCAATTATCGATGCACATCGGAAGCGAGTTGTACGTTGAATAACCATCGTAGTAGATGGTTTTGCTCAAATCTGCCAACAATGTGATGAAATTCAGATGGAAGGAGTTTTTCAACTAACTTACAACTCCGTAATTAACAAAATTAGACATCTTACCTTCTTTCCTGAAAGTTTTATATAATGATGATGAGTAGATCTTATGGTAGATATGATAATATGATTGCAGTTTTTGAAAATTGCATGATTTTGACGATGCGACGCGTGATGCGTGTACATGCATGGTGTGTACGTGAATGAAACAGCTGTGTGAGTGACGTCGAGACCATTTCGTAGTCTTAGAATGCAGACCCGTTTGTGACTTGATTGACTTGTTTTTTCAATTCTTGTTTATTGTATGTTGTATTTTATTGATAATTGTGATATTTATTTTAATATTTGGAATAAATATTGTAATAATCTACCATGAATTGGTTATATTTTGGGGTAAAGTAACGATATTTTTTCGAAAAAACTGTTCATTTACTCTAAGATTGCTGCAAGTATAGACTACATAGACGATTTGTCACCTCATCCTTTTGTGTGTGTGTGTGTGTGTGCGTGCGTGAGATGAGAGAGAGAGAGAGAGACTAGGAGAGAAAGACCGAGAGAGAAAGACCGAGAAAGAAAGGAAAAAATAGAGAGAGAGAGAAAGAGAGAAAAAAAGAAAGAGAGGGAGAGAGAGAGGGAGAAAGCGTGCGCGTGTGTGTGTGTGTGTGAGAGAGAGAGAGAGAGAGAGAAAGAAATAAATAAATAGACAAGATCATTTGGTAAAAGTTTAGATTCAAAGGGTTTTTATTTACCTTTTATAACAATATGATGACAAAAACATGGAAATTTGCATAAATTTGCATATTTTATTACGGTGCTGTTTAAAGATATTAAATTTCATATTTGCCAAACATCACTGAATATATTTGCCAAATTTCAGCGAGTTTGGTCATCGCATTGAAGAGATATGACTATTATGAGGCTTAACAGATCACAAACTTCTGAAAACAATGGTGCCACTGCTTAAACACAGGTTTAATTGACTTCAATACAATTATAATAGGTTTGATCTTTTGTCCTCATCAATATGGTTCTGAAAATTATTTTAAAAATCCGTATCTCTGGAACCGTTGGTCCAAATTGAACAATTTAAAGTGCATTGTGTAAATAAAAATGTGATCTTTAAAATGATATAGAAATCACCCCCTATCTCCTACAAAAAAAAATCACCTGAACTGCCTACTTGATGCAGTGTTAAATCAGTAGTAGTGATTATCTGAAGCTATATAGATTAAGCTACATGTACATGTATTTATCTCTTTTAATTGTCATTTCTTTATTTGCAAATAATATATGTTCCTTGAAAGATATCAACATCAATTTGCATACAGACATAACAAATCTTGTGATTGCATTCAATGTGAAATAATGAAAGATTTGTTCAGGGGCTAACCTCGAGAACCGTATACCAAATAATATGTACCGGTATGTACATTTATTTGTTTTTGACTATGTCAGAGATGCCAACCCTCCCGATTTTATCGGGAGGCTCCCGATAATTCACCCCAACTCCCGACCTTACGATCACCATCCTTATCCTCCCGATTTATTATATTAAAAAAAAATGATTTTTTTTTTTTTTTTTTTTTTTTTTTTTTTTTTTTTTTTTTTTTTTTTTGCGCTTATCAGTATATATCTGTGAATTGAATTAGAAATATCATCTGTTAACTTTAGCATGTAGTAAATCCACTATATTAAAAGACAAATTAAGAGTAGCGAAAGATTGTTTCAGCATATGGATCGCCGTAACCAATGCGTGGATATTGACACAGAATCCAAATGGCGGAAAATCAGCTAAAGAAGACCAAGAAATGGTATCAGAAGTATAAGACCGAACACAGTATCATATATATGAAAGGAATTCATCATGCATTTTGTACAATTTGTATGTTATTTAAAAAAAAAGTGGGAATTATTGAACTAAATACACATGTAAAATGCTGCAAAATAAGGCTCAGATTGCACCAGAGAGCATCTAGAACCCCGGCCGCATGGGTCGGCCGCTACGCGCTCGAGATGTGCGCTACGCGCACATTATTTGGTGTCCGTTACAAATCCTCCCTATTTCTGTTTTCCAAAAGTTGGCATCTCTGCTATGTACATGTTAGTGATTTTGTACTATTCAAACTCAATCTCAAAACTCATTTTATTAGGAAATAGATGTTGTAACTATGGGATTCTCGTTTTTCTCTGTCGTGTGTTAATTGGTCAATCCTTCATGTTATTTCTGTTTTCATTCATTTAGATACTGATCGTGATTTTGATGTGTCAGCGGAGATGATGGTTCATGACTATGACGATGAACAGACGCTAGAAGAGGAAGAGCAGAATGAGAGTGGAGAAAGCTTTAGCAATAACGAACTGGATGAACTAGCTCAGGTGAGCAGTCTTTTAGTCACATATTTTGTTTTGGATACTAATTTAGAACTTCCCTAAAACAAAGGGGGCTTGAAAATGTCTTAAGTGGGAAAATAACCACTATTAGTTGTCGAATCGACTAAGTGATACCAATACAGTAAGTAATAGTCTGATTTTCAGCGTTTTGTGCTGCGCAAAGATTCAATCAGTTTAATTTTGGCCATTACAAGAAGTGATGTAGACAAATGCTCATGTACCCTTTACAGCTCATTTACCAAAGAAGAAGAAAAGCCAGTCAGTCACTAGATAGTGTCTGACAGTGAAGTCTAACAAGTAAACGGGTTTCCTTTCATAATTTGAATATTAGGACACTGCTAACGTTTAAATTTCACGGATAGAACATACATGACATATTCATAATTCCTGCAAAGTGCTACAAAATTTGATGTTGGCTGCAAAAGGGACATGGTATCTTTAAAACAAAATTGATTCAAATGTTTAAAAATCGAAATTGTTATCATTGTCCCGTAACAGGATGCAGAGATTCCAATGGAACACCTGCTAGCCATGTACCTCCCTCCAGAGGCTGGGAACGCCCCAGAAGATGAAGAGGAGGAGGAAGAGGAGGAAGAAGAAGAGGAAGAACTAACTAATGGAGAAGAGGAGCTAACCAACGGAGAGACGGAGGATTCACTTCCAAATGATGTTTATGCAGGGTCGAGAGAATCGGCAAACACGCAAAGGGATAATACGCAAAGATTGCTGCGATGTAAGTGAACTTTACCGTTGGTAACATATCCATGCTGTGTCGGGTTGGTCACCATTGGTAACATATCCGTGTTTGTATCAGGTTGGTCCTCAAAAGGTTTAAACGTGCCACAGCGTCGGGTTTGAAATTTCATTGTACAGGTTTAAAAATCAGCTACAGGTTAATATTTTCTCAACCTAAACTCAACCAACCTCTGAAATATTACGGGTAGTCATGAAATTGGTTTGAAAATTCTTCTAAGTATGGATCAGATTGCACCAGAGTGCATCTAAGAACTTTAGAGCCCTGCCACAAGGGGGCTCTGATTACATCATTTCATACTCCTTCTAAGTTTTCATTTGTCGACCACTTGGGGATGAATGTAAAAAGAGAATGTGCCATTTTGATTTCTACCCAGCAGGTACATCTTGTTAATCTAATCATGTCGATATGGGAGCTATAGCTGAGACTGATCACTTTTATTATAATAATAATAATAATCTTTAAAGTCCACTCCAAATGTTATTAAGTTAAACCGAAAATAGAAATTCTTTTTGCCCAATTGATCGTGAGCCCGGCAGCTACTGAGCAGCACCAGATCGACGTTGCTCTATCCCTTATTGTTGAACGCCAAACAAGGTAGCAGCAACTCCCGTCTTTTAACGTCTTTTGGTATGACACGGCCAGGGTTCGAACCCACGACCTCCTGGTCGTGAGGCGGACGCTCTACTGACAGAGCCAACACACCGGTGTTATCAAAAATTAAGGGTCAGATAAAGTATCGAGTGCTGTATTGCTATGCGTTTGTGATTAGAAAAGACCATAACATTGTCACTTCTCTTTGTTTCAATTCAATCAGCAGCTAGTACAAACGCAGATGACGAATCTGAATCGGGTTCAGAAGACTCTGACTACGTTCCTGTAGATGACTGGAAAAAGGTAGGTACCTTGTTGTAAATGTGTAGTATCTTTTATTTTTATCTCATCAATTTTGAAATGATTTTCATGTATCTCGAATAACCTTTAGGTGTCTTGCTTGTACATGTAGGTATAGGTCAAAGCAGAAACTATGACAGTATCAAATTGCTACTGACGAATGTTTTGAAAATGATTCAGTTTCAGAGCATGAAACTCACAAATCAGGACAACTCATGAAATCAAAAAAATAATTCTTTAGTCTAATATCTCTGGTTTTACAGTACAGGCAAACCTCCTTTAGCAATCACTTGAATTGAAAGACCACCTGCCTGAAAAATGATAAAAGATTTATTTGTCTTGAGCAGAGTTTCTCATTGAAACCTGTATTAAAGAAATTTGCACAGAAAGACCAACTGCTCATAAAGATTTTTTTTAAAATAATCCTGTCAGTGGTCTTTATATTCACATTATACCGTATAATTTAGATGTAGGCCTGGGCCCTGTTTCACAAAAAAAATTGTTAATAACATGTTGCAATAACTGTTATAAGCTACTGAAATCATGGCATTTGATTGGCTGAGAGCCAATTTGTCATAGATATGTAGCATTTGTTGTTGATAACCAGGGCCCTGATATCTGCAGTAGATGTGAAGTCATGTTGAAGATCATAAGACACAACATTATAAAGTGATTTCACTTTGGTTTCCAGGGTTAAACAGATGTTATCTACAGATGTAGTCTTTGATATCAGTCTTAAATAACCTCAAGACTTTTAGAGCATAGGAAGGTATGCTTTCAGAATCCTTTTTTTGTTGGTTTTTGAGATTACTTACAACTGTGCACCTTTTTTGGTGCAAAAATACAATTTTCCAAAAAAGCCAAGAACTCACAGCTTCCTATCTGAATATATGTTTAAATATTTGTGCTAATGATTAAAACATACATTTCAGTTGGAAAATATTATAGAAATGATATTCTTTTCTTCTTTTTATCAGTCTTAATAACACCCAGACTTTTAGAGCATGGGAAGTTATGCTTTCAGAGTCCTTCTTATGTTGGTTTTTGAGATTTTTTACAACAGTGCACCTTTTTTGATGCAAAAATACAACTTTTCCAAAAAGCCAGAAAGTCGCAGCTTCTTATATCTCATTTAATCATGAAATATTTGTGCTAATGATTTAAATATACATTTAAGTTGGGCGATATTATAATACTACAGCATTTGTTATGTGCCATCTTTCTTAACTATTCTGAGGAACAGAGGGAGATTATTACCCTGGCTTTAGCAGGGCTGCCATTACAGCTCACTAGCATTTCAAGAAATTAATTCCTGCCAGGTACCCATCGACATCACCTGGGTTGAGTGTGGCAAATGTAGATCAATGTCTTGCCAAAGCACGTCAGTGCCGCGGCGGGACTCGAACCGCGGACCCTATGATTGACAGTCTGGTGATGTATCCACTCAAACACGACACCTCTGAGATAATATTCTTTTCTTCTTCTTTATTCTTCTCCAGGTCATAAGTGTAGGTCATGACTTCCAAGCCACAGTGCCTGAAGGCCTTAGTCATTATGATGATGCTCCAGGTGAGTTGGATGCCCGCGGGCTTTTCACACATTTCATGGTAAACCGCACGTTTCTGCGTCTTTTTTTTTTTTAAAGAAAATTTGTATTCAACTATTCTTGAGCAAGAATAAAACAATGGATTTGAACAAAGTACATGTTGTGACATATCGGTAAAACAAACATTGTTACATCAGTTGCACATGTCTCCATTCATCTAGTAATACAGCAAATTGATTGCGTTTGATAGAAAGAGCCCGCTCAACTTCATAAAACGTTTAAGCATCTTCTTGAAAGAATTCAAAGATAGCCGTCTAGATTTTGAATACATGTAGGACCTTTGTGTTAGCAGCCACTGTTTTTCATCCCATTTCACCTATCTCTTTCCAGGGAGATAAAAGAACAGAAAGACATGGAAGAAGAGAAAAAACACCACATTTTCCCATAAAATGCATAAAGGAGCCATGAAACATTCATACAACAAGATTTTGTTGATGGGAATTTTCAAACAAAAAGGAGAAAAGTGTGTTGATTTTCCCTCTGTAGATTTGTATTCAATTACATCAACTCCATCGTGCTCAGTCAGAATGAAGTAAATGCAAAACGTTTTAATTTCAACACTTGCTGAACCCACAAGCTCACTCTTGTGTCCACCATTTCTTTCATCTGTTGCAGTGTATGAGAATGAAGACAGGCTACTATGGGATCCGTACAAGCTGCTGGCAGCTGAAACGGAGCGCTTTCTAACTCAAGTCCATCCGCCCCCCGTAGCTGGCATGCAGAGCCTCAAAGCATTACCCACCGGTTGTCACATCAGAGATGATGAGAGGGTAAGACACTCAGATACGTACCGAGAGGTGTTGTGGTCTAGTGGAAAAATCTGTGGACTGTGAACACCAAGGTACATGGTTCAAATCTCTTACCACTAATGTTAATCTACATTCGCCACACTCCACCCAGGTGAGGTAAATGGGTACCCAGCAGAAATTAATTGATAATCATTCTCGAGCGCTTCCAGTAATTAAGAAATATATGTTGTGAAATTCAATCTACGTTAATCTAGGGTAATAATAACGGGGCAACCTGAATGGCAATGTGCCAGAGATGAGTGCTATACAAGACTCCGTTATTATTATTACTGATGACTGACTTTCTGTCTTTCCCAACAAATTGTCTAAAGTTTGCTTTTATTCCTTCGTCTTGCAGTAACTGACCAGAAAATGTACCCAAGGCTATGAATGCTTGCATTATACTGCATAAATCCATGTAGACATGTGTCTCAATGGACAACATGTTGCATTGAAGTTAATACAGAGCAAACTGGCTTGTATGGGCAATCTGTTCATGGATTTGTGAGAAATGGAGTGAAATTTGGTACTAGTATACCTGGTAACCAGAATTAAAGATTACCCGCCACGCTTGCATAACAAGTCTTTCTCTATCTTTGTTTCTTTATCTCCTCTCTCTCTCTCTCTCTCTTACTTTCAATGTATTGTATGTACAAACTGAGAGTTAAAATGATCTTTCTCCCCATTATTTTCATACCATGAAACCTCTTGAAATTTCTTTTTTTTAAATGATACTTAAGCTAACCTGTTGCTTCTTCTTTCCACATCAGACCCTTTTCATCCTTTTACAATGTGGGCACAACGTGGACGAGGCTTTAAGGCGGCATCGGATGCAGATGGCGCCGCCAGCTGACGAGATGAGCTTATGGTCGGAAGAGGAGTGTAGAAACTTTGAGAGTGGTCTAAGAACGTACGGCAAGAACTTCCATCTAATTCACCAACACAAGGTACGGGCTGAGAAACTAACTTTTTAACCTTTGGTTGACTTTTGATTCTTCATCCGTGGAATAGATCATCTATCTCTCTGAATTTTAAGGGACATGGGGGTGTTTCACAAAGATCCTTAGTTGAACTTATCTTTAAGTTGGACTTAACAATTATGGAAAGCCGTCAGCATCTATGAAAATATTTGGTAAAAGTTTAAAAGGCATAAAATGTTAATTCAAATCATTCATCATGAGAGATTTCATGTTCTTGATGTGGAATTTATGAAAATTCTAAAATACTTCAATTTTTGCTTTTAAATTTATTTGATTTTAAGGCTACAAATGGCTCTCCATAACTTTTAAGTCCAACTTAGAGTTAAGTTCGACTTAGAATCTTTGTGAAACTCCCCCCGGGTTGAGTAGAATGTAGAGTATAGGTGGGTCATTTATTTGATGATGTCTTTGATCCTCATTTGGTGACTGTAGGTTGAAGAAGTGACCGCATTTAATGATTCAGTCTGCTAATCTAGAGGCAAGGTAATGCACAAACTATTAGAGAGGTATCAAGATTAATGTTGTTTCAGGGAATTCAGACATGACAATGTTTTTTGATCTTTAGTAATTCCCTGAATATATTGCCTGGCAATGTAATGTTTAATGGTGTTGAGATTGAAAGGGTATCTACATTTAAATTTCTTGGCTTGCATATTGATGAACATTTAAATTGGAAGTACCATATTAGTAAGCTTTGTAAATTATTGTCAAGAAATACTGGTGTAATTTATAAATTGAAATCTGTGTTCCCACTGAATATTTTACGTATGTTGTACGCAACTTTAATTTTGCCATATTTGCACTATGGTGTGCTAGCTTGGGGCAACTCATTCAAATCTCAAATGGATAAATTACTACTGGTACAGAAAAGAGTAATACGAATTGTTTGTAATACTCACTATCTTGCGCATACAGATGTTCTTTTTTGTAATAGTGGTGTTTTGAAAGTTGAAGATATTTATCATTTACAACTAAAAGCTTTAATGTATGAATTAAATGCAGGTCTACTGCCAGTAGCCTTGGCTGGAATATTCAAGAAAAATAACCAAGTTCATAGTTATTCCACACGACAGGCGCAAGCATATCACTTACCTCTTGTTAGAACGCAATTTGCCCTTACTACTTTGGGGTCCACTGGACCTAGGTTTTGGAATTCCCTTGAACCAAGAATAGCGCAATCGGTCAGTATTTATGTATTTAAGCGCAAACTGAAGTTACTGTATTTTAGTCGATATCGTCTAGATTTCTAGTTGTGATCAATATTTAAGAAAATTATTTGCTATATAGGTCAGCATAATTCTATCTACTCCCGTTTCTCACATCCATTCATCTGTCTGTCTTGTTTAGTTTTTGTCTGTGTTTCAGTCCTGTTGCTTGTAGCATATTCCTGTTCCTGTTGTCTATAGCCATTATTTAGTAGTCAATAGATTTTATTGTACTTATTTATGTTTAATATTTTATCAGTTGTTTAGTTAGTTTAGTTTTGTAAGCATTTAAATGTACGCATTATTCTTATCTTACGAGTATGTTATTTTAGGACATACTCATGAACTACTCATGAGGGACCTTAAGTCCACAAGCCTTGCTTTCAACCAAGGTCACCTCATCTTTCTATTGTAACGCCATATTCTGTTCACTCTTTTATATTCATGTCATATTTGTAATGTGTGTTATGAAAGAAAGATAAATAAACTTGAAACTTGAAACTTGTACTTGAAAATCGCACAATCATCCATAGCTGGTACTTAACTCATTTATTTCGAATGTCATCAATACAAAAGTCTTTATTTTGGACCAAAGATCAGTTTGTATCTGATGTCACCCTTTACTTTACTTCTATTTCCATAGGTGAGAACAAGATCTGTTGGTGAGTTGGTCCAATTCTACTACCTCTGGAAAAAGACAGCACGTCATGACGTGTTTTCAAACGTAGGCAGGCTAGCCAAGAAGAAGTATCACCTTCATCCGGGCATCACGTAAGTTCCTCATTGCCTAAAAACAAAGAAATCATAACAAAGGGGCTAGTTCTTTACTTACATGTTGGGCTGGGGTCTATGGAACATGTGTATTATACAACAATTAAACTGTAATTAAAGGGATTGGGTATCTTTGTCTAAAATGTTTAAACAAAATCCTGGAAATAGCTCATGCTGCAATTAAAATTATGAAACTTTAGGTCAGTCAGGAATCCCATGACTTTTACAAGCCGATCACCTGTCTGATTATCAAGATATTTATGATTGGAATTTGAAATTTCAAAAACCGTTTTCCCAACAGTCTATTGGGGGTAATGAGTATGGTAAAACCACTCACTCAAAGATTTTTTTTTTTTTGAAGAGCAATTTTTGTAGGGCTTCAATATTGCACCATATCGCAGACACTGATAACATGTAGGGCCATGCATCTCAGATGTGTAAAACTGGAAACATTGTTAAACAATGCCTTTAATGGGTTATAAAGTGGCTTTGGCATTTAGTGCGCACTCCAGTCATGCCCTCTTGTGATAAATCATCTTGGACATCAATCCTGTGTACCATTCTCCTTTGAAGGCTTGTTAGATATGATGCAGAAAAACAACCGCATATAAACCGCTGCTGTATTTGACCTGTAAATGAGTGGCAACTGGGCGCAACAAAGATGATACGCGTATTTACTGAGCTTTGTGTTATAATATAGAGAGATGTGAAGCATATTGCACTTCAAGTCTACAAAAATCCGCCACAGTTTTGCCACGTCATATCTGAACGAGGCTTTATGCAGCTTCTACTTTACTTCCTTAGTTCAATAATAGGAAGCCCCCCTGTCATCCTTGTGTGAAACAAGTGCATGCTTGAAATAGTTTTTTTATTTTTTTTATTTTTTTTTTATTATGTGTTTATTAAGAAATCAAATCATAACATATACAAACTTTCCAAAAAAATACAAATGCTGTGTAACAAAAGAAATTAATGACAAATTAAGATATTTACAAACGATTGAGCTGATCTGGGGAAAAAAAAAAAAAAAGGCAGAGTACACGTAATAGAAATAATTAGAATTATAACAATTACAAGTACAAAAGCAAGAACCTCGAGATAGCATTGCATCAGAAACTGAAAATTTTGTTGGGTCCAAAATGTAGAAAAAGGAGTAAAAATAAGCCATCCAACGGTACAATGGAAACTCCAGACCACCAACAGGTTGGAGGAGCAATGCCTGAAATAGTTAGTCCTACTTTGTATCCGTCTGAATATAGTCCAAAGTTCCATCCCTTTTCAATTTCTTTTCCATTCCAGGGATTACATGGACCGCTTCCTGGACGACATCGACAACAGTATGAGTCCTCCACCTGCCCAGTCCCTCCTGGACAAGAGCAGGATAAACAAACCACCCAACCAGGTCACCATGATGGCTCACAATGGAGTCCCTGACCTCCAGAACTGTTCTCCAGCCATCGGTGGCCTGGCCAGTGGTGACCTCCCCCATGAAGCATCGGCTTCGGGCACGCTGGGAGCTCCCTACGGCTCCTTCTCTTATGCAAGCAGCACCCGACCCATGCTCATCACGTCGGAAGACGGCGCACCTCCTGCCAAGAAGCAGCGGCTAAAAGACAATGACCTCTCTGTCCTGGAGAACCTGAACAACTTCCTTGATAGCAACGGAGGAATGAACCTCACAAACTCTGCTGCGGAGCTCCTGGCTCCCATCGACGTGACCCCTGCGGCGGCTAAACCCTCCCTGGCACACAATTTACAAAACTTGGACCCGATCACCAAGGGTCTGCTGCCCCCTCAGGCCGTGGTTACAATCGGCAGTGGGCTCAATGCAAAGGAAGGAATGTCAAGGGACAAATATGGGTCAGTCGTCGGCCAATGATGGAGACATGTTCCTCTTGAACATTGCTTGCAGTATTCTGTGTGTTAATATGTGAATATGCCAGAGTATATGTGATCCATTTTTTTGTACCACCTGGTTGTAAGTTTGTAAAAAAAAAAGATAAATAATGAAAAAAGAAAGCGAGAAAATAATATGTCTTTATATCGGGAGGAAGAAAGAGATAGTGCTCCAGAAAATAGTCCTTGTGGCCAAGTTGTTGTGAAGTTTGTTTGAAGTGACGGGATACCACTACGAACAACTTCTTTCAACATGAGGAACTTGCTTTCTTCGCCATGACCATAGTCCTCAGTTTATTTGTTAGTTTTCTTTCATAAAACAGTGCCATTGCTGTAGATTATTAAGGAGTGTCATGTCTTCATGGGGAAGATCCTCCCAATTTAGCGACGCATTTTAGAAAGCCTTTTCACTTCGAGATCGTTCATCTCGGCCGGTGGTTTCTTCCGACTCCTGAGGCTATTGGAAATACTAAGCTTCACTACGCTTTGGTGCAAGTTGATGAAGTGTGAGTGTGATGCAAATGAGAGGTAAGGTCTTCATGAGAACTCTAAATATCTGTCTTTTGAGTTCAGTGTCATAGATACAGATTGTTTCAATACTCTACAAAATTAAAAAAATACAAAAACAATTACTGTCATACAGTGTAGGTCTAAATCAAATGGTTGACAATTCATGAGACGTAATGAGAAATTACCAAACTGTACACAATATCAGATGAAAGATCATTTGTAATGGATTTATTTTAATTATACAAATGATGGTCGCAACACTTAAATCAAATAAATGAAAAATGTTTTTCCATAACTTGGACAAAATATATCTGAATTTCTCACTTAGATAAGGTTTTAGAATATACATGTATATCAAACTCTCAGGCATTTAGAGAAAACTGGAAAGGTAAATGGAAAGAAAAGAAATTGTATTCTTTATCCTTATTTCGCCAAAGTTTACGCAGGCAAAGCGCGATAATTTGTTATTCGAGGAGTTGTGTGCAATGGTATGTATTGGCAGCATCATTATATATTCTGTTCTTTACCGGTATGTGTGCCTGAGTATTAGCTTGTGAACAAAACCATTCCTGTTTGGATAGAGTAACTCATTTCATTGTAATTTTGTTTAACACAAATCTTCATTGGCCTCATTGACATTACTCCTATAGATACCCAGATATAAAAGTACACTTCTGCATTGCCCATACATGCCAATGTCCAACGTTCATCAATATTGTTTTCTGTTTCACGTTTTTATCTCTAAATCTCAGTCAGAAGAGCTTAGTAGAATATAATTTCAGATAAATTCACCAAGAATTCTTGTAAGAGAAATAATTGAAATGTACATACAAGTATGTCCCCCCTGAAACAATGTCTTGGATCTATTTGTATAATATCAGTGATCGTAGTAGTTTAATCCGGTTTGACTTTTAAGTAGCACTGTGGCATGAGCAGTAAGGAATGAACCAAGATGTTTCCTCTGTATTATATTATAAATCATGATTATACTAACAATAATGTGACTGGATTCTGGTATAGTGCTCATGTCTGGCACATTGCCACTCCTAGCGCTCCACTTTTATTACCCTGGCTTTAGCATGGCTGCCATTACAGCACTCAAAGCATTTGAGGAATTAATTCCTGCCATTTAACCATTTACCTCTGATGGGTGAGTGTAGATTACTGTATTTCCAAAGCACATTAGTGCTGTAACAGGGATTCGAACCCTGTACCTTGTAGTTCATTGTCCGGAGACTTGTCCTCTTAACCACACTTCCACAATCATCCAATCTCAACATGTACAGTACAAGTAGATTTGTTTGGATTGAACCAAACTTCAAAGCTCCTGAAGTGCGTGTATGTGTGTAATTGGGTGTTTACAGACGTGTATCAATCGGATATGATTATTTACGTCTGGGGACCGACCTTTAACGTCACCATCCGAAAGACGTGACTCAGTTTTGAACCAGGGTCGTCCGAGTCTGTTAGTAGGTGAAGACAGAGAGCTGACCAAGTGAACGTGCCGCTAGACCAACTCACATCTCAATGTTGATGTGAGGTTAGGCCTTTAAAATAAAGATGTTGTATTGCCCTTTGAGACCTTTCAAAACTGAGAAATATCAGCCCAAAGAGGGAGTAAAAAAAAAATCTGACCGACCGACCCATGTTTTGGTACCTAAAGGGCAATACAACATTTTGGTTTGTTTTAAGGCCTTATTTGTAGGTGTGCGCGAGTAGTAAAAGCATTTGGTTTTAGTGGAAACTATTTGATTTTGCTCACTCAAAAGCTGGCAAAGTAAAACTCAACTCCGCCATCTCTGATGACCTCTCCCACATATATACCTCACATTTTTCATAAGATCAACACTGAATTATTACATTCATGTAAATATAATGTGGCCTTTTAGACAACTCAGACCTTCCTGCGATTAGTAAATGCGAGTAGAAGGCATTTTTTCTATGTATTGTTTAATATGACAAGATAATACTTATTGTTGCTTTTGTATTGTAAATGTTTCCTTAGTAGCAGCACCAAAGTTCTGTTTGTACGTATGCATTATTGCATAATCATCCTGATACATGGTATATTGATATGATTTGTATTAAAAGCTGTACATTCTTACGTTTGTATATACATGTATGTTGGTAGGAGAGGTTAAAGAGAGTAGATGACTAGAGAAAGTGGAGATGTAAATATTCAACAAGTATTCATGTTACGAGAGAGAAATGTGTTATCTGCTTACAGGAATGTTCCAAGAACATCCGTGAGCTGCTACTTCAACAAGAAGTGCTGAAGTGAAGTGATTGTTCCAAAAAAGTAAAATATCCCAAAAAGCAACTTCATTGAAAGAGAGAAGAAAATATTTTTGTATTGTAGGTATATAGTATGATCTTATTCTTTAAGTATTTAAATCAATCTCTTTAGAAAAAAAGAGGGGGAATCGGTCTAAAGGTGCTAATCATTGACAATGTTTGAAAATGTTGTAAACTTGCTTTTGTTTGTAAAATAGATGTATATAAGAATGGGTAATGAGTTTGGTTAAGATCAAGAAATAGTGATTCAGCCTCTTATCCTCTTTATTTCCAGATAAGCGAAGGTACATGTATTTAAATGGATGTTAGATAGGCATTATGTTGATATCAATACTGGCTTTCATTTTTGTAATGGACCATTGTTAAAGGTAATACAAAGTTTTGGTATGGGGCCATGAGTTTGGTTCAAATAAACATATTGGAAGCATATACGATCTTACAATATTAAGTGATCAGTGTCGCGGTCGAAAATCGACTCTAAAGTTATGAAATTCTAAATAATAAACACTTTAAGTTGAATAGCTCCCTCTCAAGGTCAAGATATTAATTAAGCTATAAAACAATGTTTTTGGACTAAAATTGACCGATTAGCTATTCTCGTTCAGAAATTATATACCACAACTGGTCGCAGCTACCATTGTACGGCCGTAGGAGCTATTTGAAATTTATCAAAATTTACAGGGAGCACCGGTAAATCTTCATATTCAATTTTTCTCGAAAGCGAAAGTGTTTTAGGGGCTAACATTTTTGGTGTTTTTAATACATCCACAGGGGCATCCAAATATATCAAAATTGTAAAGAATCACTATCCACCCATTTTTCAAAATTTCCCAAAACTTTGTAATACCTTTAACCCACGGACTACTGAATTATTTCGTACCCGTTGGTTTTGACACAGGGGCCCCCCGGTTCCAGTAGGCAATGCGTTAAGGGAGGAGGAGGAGGAGGAGGAGGACTTTTTGAGACGGATTCAGGGATCAGAATGGGATTAATGGGTGATCCTACCTCCCCTTCAAATCAAGAATTCTAACTTACATGTACTTCCAAAGATGTGATATTCAGTCTTCTCGTCTAACCAGTCGATCTTTAATTCATTCTCACTCTTTTTAATCATGATACAGACAACTTTCATCAGTTGGGGATGATGATAACATGTGGTTTTAAGCTTCTACCAACCTTAAATTTGTTATGCAAGCTTTCGTCCGCTCCTGTGGACTTTCTCAAGCTAAGTGATCAGAGTCACATGTTTGAACCAGAAGGGCATTAACTCACATACTTTAACGCAGAATTAACGCCTTTCTGACTCTTGGCAATGTAGACTTGACGATTGAGAGTATGGAGAAATTTGAGTTCTACTGATCCTTTTCCTTTAAAAACAACCTTCAAAAGTACAAACGCCTTGTATTGGGGAACTATTTGTGCCATGGGGCGAAATCAGTTTGCTGTCCCATATTCTATAGCTATTCATTATTGTTTTATTTGTTTTAATTTTTTTTTTAATCGGAAGAAACACTGCATGCATATACATGGGGGATGTTCATTAGCTCTGGACACAGCAGGAATAAGGAAAAGTGAGTCACTTCCGGTACACTTTAAATGTATTGGAAAATCAACCAAGGTTGCCTCTTTAGGCAGATTTGTGCACTATTATTAAATCACCTGTATTTAAAGTGGTGAATGGACTGATACCTATAGTTTTATCACATCTAACTGAATGCTTCATTAATGCAATTACTGATCACTATATTCTGAAATGAATAATGATAAACGAAAAGAATGAGTAAAAAAACTTGGAAGTTACGCTTCACAATCATGACAGTAAGATATTTGTTTATGAAACCCCCATGCACCCATATACATGTACATGAATATCCACAACTGAATTTATTCAGAGCATAACTAAAGCCTTGTTTAGATATTGGGCCGCAGTTTTGCAGCAGTTTGTTATGATGCAAGGTGTAATGCGCTTCACATTTCTGCACCTTATAACACATTGCTCAGTGCAGTTGCTATTCTGATGGCCGCTGTTCACAGCGTAACATTTGAACAAGCCTAGATAAGAGTTTCAAGCATCTGAGATGCACACATGTTCCAATGTTGTCGGTTTTTTTCTCCTTTATATAACGTTTATTTTTTGAAAGGTTTGTTATATTGATTGTTTATTTTGTTATATTTTATGCACCTTTTGAAAATTAGAATTTAGCAATTTTATTTTTTACATGTGATTGTTAAAATAGTTAAAATTGTTAAATTTATTGCAAGTTGTACAAAAAACTATTCTGCAACAATTTTGGAGTTTCTTTACTTTCAATGTTACGTCGTAGAACTTTGTAGATAATGAGATATCCGTTCACTCGATCTTAAGAATTGTTTCACTCTTTGGGCAAAACCTGTGACGGCAGTTAATTAGGGCGCAATGAGCACCCACTTGTTACCGGTAAGTCTATATTTGGTCCAGGAATTTATATCTACCATTTCTTTTTAGAAAGGCTCTAGTCTGTCTTACAGCTTTAATACCTGCAGATTACTGCCACAAGTATAACCACTGAAAATAGCCTGTCAATGAAGACCACCCAAGAAAAACAAAAAAAGTAGTCTTTGCAGACAGGTTCCTTTAGTACATGTTTCAAGGAAAACCAGAAATGTGGTCTTTGTAGACAGGTGGTCGCTAAACCAGGTTTGACTGTACATAGATGTTGTACAATGATAAATGGAAGCTTCAAAACATGTACATAATGGCCAAACTCTGTATTTTCCGCTTAATCCATATCCTTGGCACATTATATATACCCGCCTCCCAAACTTTTGCCCCCATGAAATTGAGTAACTCAATACCTGAAATGAAAAAAGATCTTAACAAATCACATGCAGTTTTAATGAAGTAAAGGCAATAGATTGAAATTATCTGTACAGAGAAATTGTGACAACAGTCTTGTTGTTCCCAGTGTTATTTTTTTTTTCCAAGTCATCTTCCTATTATATCATTTCTAAGTTGCTTGAATGAAGAATCGTGTAAATATGTGTTTGACATTTAAATTATTTCAAATTTTGTTTGATAGACAGTCGTTTTATGTTCGAGAAGAGAAACCAGGTTACCCCCAAAAAGTTGTGATGCGATTTGAGCTGCAGTAAAGTGGAGGAAAAAAAACGTCATTGTATAAATTATTTTTACATGTACTTTTGTAAATATGAAAAAGGAAGTTTTGCCACGTTGACTTGTAGCTATATAATTATATATATACAAATCTGGAATAAAATATGGACAGAAATCAATTGTGTATGTATTTCTTTTTTCTGTTTTGTATCCTTTTTCATATTATCTGTCAGAGCCAGAGGGGCAATAACCCATATATTATTTTTATTTAATATATAATTATTATTTTTATGGCTCTCAAAATATGATACAGAATAGCATTGCATATTTATAGGATTAAAATGTAATAATACATGTACCGATACTAATATTATAAATAGAATATTAATTACAAAGCCGTTATAAAAGTCTCAGCTAGAAAACTGGTCTAATGGTGTTGTAAATAAACCACACTAGAACACTTCATATCTTTAATAATTTATTAAATGATGCAATATAATGTCTTATGAAACAAACATGTAACATGGCTATATGTTAAGATCTGTTGCAGTTCCAATACTCGACAAGGTAAATCAAAATTACACGAACTATCCTTCATGCAGCGAGTTTGAACAAGAAAACATTTGATGGGAGGGGGGTTGAACAGCATGTCACTAGTTACTTGACAGGATTTAATTAATAAAAACAGAGCCTGTTGGTTTGCTCCAGACTGTGTCTTGGGATAAGGTGGGGCATGTTGTATTATTCAGGCTCCCGTTTCAGTTCAATGTGCGATAATACAGTGAACATCATTGTAAGCATTATAAAGAGCTGTGAGATAACGAGGTATATGTTATAACAAGGTGATTTTGCTGGTCCCAGCTCTTTATATTCTTATGTTTTTTTACCCCGATATAAACAAGATTCCTGATATAAGGTAATTTCCATGGTCCCACGGACCTTGTTCTAACAAGTTTTCACTGTATCCAAATGATGTTCATTATACATATAATCATATAGGATCTATTTGCACTCTAGTTGAAGCTGTATGAACCTATCGTACAGAGCCATCAGGCTTCGTACGATAGGTGCATAAACAGCAACAACAAGAGCAGATAGATCGTGTAATGAACGCATGAAAACATGCATCATTTGTTTTGACAACGAAACTCCAAAATCCTTGTTATTTGATGTAAAAAGAATTCATTTCAAGATTTGTTTTGTGTCGTTATCGCTGACAAATAAACCCAAGTTGAATAACGAGTTAATGAATTGGCAATCACGATTTCAAGCTTCCCATACAGAAAACATACTTAGGAAATGAACTGAAACTGGAAATAATAATAATAATAATAATAATAATACTCAGTTTTTATATAGCGCTTATTACAATCACTAAGCACTTCCAAACTTGGAGATTATTACCCGGCTTTAACTGTGCTGCCATTACGGCGCTCTAGCATTTCAAAGAATTAATTCCTGCCAGGTACGGTACCCATTTACATCACCTGGATTGAGTGTGGCAAGTGTAGATCAATGTCTTGCCAAAGGACATTAGTGCCACGGCGGGTCTCGAACTGCGGACCTTTTGATCGACAGGCCGGCCACTTAACCACGGCACCTCTTGTGAACGGAAACACTGAAAGATCGATATTTAAACTGTTTTAATTATCATTTCTATAATTGTGGTGGAGAAATTTCCAATTTAAATTATGTGTTCTATAAACATTCTTATAGATATATAGAAATGATAAAAAGCAATGAAAAAAAACTAAAAATATGTTCAAGTGACACTTTCAGGAGAGGCATGAATGGATAGAAATCTAAAGAAATTTTGAAATGAGCAAACTTTAATCACCCTGGGATCAATAACCCCTATAAGCCCTGAGGTTAAAATAACACGTCCAGTAGTGGCATCAATAAACTGGTTTATTAACATATTCAAATTTATGGATGTTCTTTCCCGAGGACCTAGTGACGAGGTTAATATTCCATTAACCTATTATTCATGAATGAACTACACTACTTGGAGGCCAGTCTGCATACATTACTTTTGCTATGTCGGGCAAGCCTCAGGAAAGCTTTCAGGTTGTCATTTTATTTTAAAAGTATGCATAAATTTTGAATATGTTAGTGAACCTGTCTATTCCAGGCAGGCGCGTTAGCAGGGGGGGGGGGGGGGGGGGGGGTCGTTCTGGGGGTTAAACCCCTTCCCCCCCCCCCCCCCCTCAAAAAAAAAAATTGTGCTGACTTGAAACACCCCCCTTGAAAAATTCCTGCGTACGCCACTGATTCCATGCATGACCTTTCGGATATAATACATCGCCACTGCTGAGTCAATTGATGCTGTACAGAAAAATGGTTTGCACTGAGTCACATGATGTTTTGAACCTGCAGGCTGCTATCCATGTTAATCCAACCAATCTTTGTCTCTCTCTGTGACCGTGTAAAAGACGACATTTGTATCTCGGATTGTATAACTGTAAAATGTTTTTCCGACCATCATTTTTTCAGTGTCCATGAAGCAGATACAACGCATAGCATGTATCATCAAGAGTTCAAGAGTTCATCAGACATCCAGTCTTGGAAAGTTCTACTCTTTGAGTTGTTATCATGAAAAATGGATTCCTTCTGTATTGAAGCTGGACAATAACCTGGGCAAAATAATAAGGGATAAGGATGAAAAAGAAAAGATAACAATACTAACAAATGCCTTGATTGTTTTATATTCCTTGCCCATCCAGACCCCTCTTGTGAATCTACAACCAATCAAACAAATGAAACAGTATTCCTAATGGCAAAACGTTTGTGCTATACCAATGGCAATGACTGTACTGTAAATACTGTAAAGCAAATTTAATTTATTTGAATTTTATGATAGGCCGCAATATCTGGCCAACCTATTCTTTTAAACTTTTTAAATCACGACTCCACAGTGAAATTTTCTTTCAGATTCATAAGAACTTTCATGAAACATACACACAAATATTTTCACACTGAAAATAAAATTATGAGTAAAAGTAGCATACTGATATATTATGCAAACTCTTATACTAATCTACTATTTTAATTATTACTCTAATTATTTCTTTCAGAGTTTCTTAAGAACTTTCATGAAATATACAACAACAAATTATTTTCACACAAAAGTAAAAGTAGCATACTGGTATATTTTGCCAACTCTAATATTACTACAGGCTTACATACTACAATGCATCTTCTCCTCCTATCTTATCTATGAGAGAATTCACAAACAAAAGTATCCACTTACTTTAGAAAGTCATCAATATCCATCGTTCTGGCCCTCTTTCCTTCAAATTCAATCTTTTCTAAAACCGAGACCACCTTTTCCTTCATGTCTAGATTGTCTGGTATGGCCTGCAACATATAATAAAGAGAGAAAGACGGGAGAGATATAAAGGAGAAGAATAATAATCGGAAGGCAGAACATATATAGGGAAAAGATAGAGAAAATGGAGAAAAGGAACATATAAAGACAAGAAGAAAGAGGGAGGAGGGGGCAAATACAAAGGTAGGGGAGAGGGAGACAAAAAGAACACAAGAGGAACCAACACACAGAGTATTTAAAGTAACATATTATATGTACTTGAATTTAATAACTATGTTTTTAACTCCGACATTGTACTTGTTTATTCATTTTTTTTACCCGACACTTCTGTATAGATTAATAGTATTTTTTTCTGTTCCAGGCAGCAAAGAGTTGTTATAAACAAATGGAAATAGAACAGAATGGGCCACTAAAGACCCTTTCAGAAGTGAAAAATGAAACAGATGAATTGTTCAACAACGGAAAGCTTATAAACCATATATTATAATAATATCAATTATATTGCCATTTTAGTGTCTGCCAGAGGAGTAAAACTAAGAAGTTCAAACACTAAAGCTTTGAAAATTGAAAGTTGTTGACCTAAAAACAAGCTATCAACTTGATGGCATCATCTTATGTGGAGGACGCTGATTTATAACAACTTTGCATTAATTAAGCACGGCTGATCGCCTCAGCTCTATAGGCGAGCCAATCGGGTCCCTGTTGAACCGTTATTTGGAGGGGTGCAAAAAATTAGCTTTTAATATGCTTTTGCGCAATACTGAGAGGGAAAATATTTTGTTATCCTTTATATTTGTATTCTACGTTCATTCAGCTTTTTATTTGATATAAAGTTGTATTTTCATCGGATAAGGTCCTTAAAGTATTAATGCCGGGCCCCTGATCAAATCTTCAGAACTCTTGTCACATTCTGCAAAGGGTTATTCACAAAAGGCTCAATAATACAAACTGTAAATCTTGAGGATTGTACCACTTACATTACATAATAAATCTCCAATAACATACATAATTAGTTGAACTCCAAACTTTAATATACTGTATACATGTATGCCATATACTCACAATGTTCTTCACTGAGCAGTGTACCCTGTAGTTCTTTTCAAGCATCTCGACAACTCCTTTGTTCCTGATAAAATAGAAAAATAACAAATTTCTAAATTACAGCCAAATCTTTTAAGCATGAATTGATCAGAGGGCCTAAAAATGACCTAGAATGAGCTATTTTGTACACAAAAAGACCTAAACTATGGCCTGAAAATAAATCGCTAGGGCCTGAAAATTGGCATCCCTGTTTAGAGTGTTGTAATGTTGTTAAAAAATGGTTAGCTTTTCACAACATACACTGAGACACTGCCCTCCTTCTTCTCTTTTTATGGAAATTTTGATACCGGTAAATCCAATAACTTTTTGTTAGTTCATTTCATGATCACCCACCGAAATAGCAAATGCCAGTCGGGTTTGAAAGGGGATAGAAAAAGGGTAGACCGGTAAATACAGGTTTTTACCATTAAATTTAGCCTAGCAAATTTTGATAGAAACAGGAAATACTGAGAAAAAAATGGCTTTAACAATTCAAAACCTTAGAATGTTTAGAGCATTGAAAAATAGTTGATGTTAAAGAGCGAAAAGCAATGAAAATGGTGACTTGATGCAAGTTAGGGGGTCACGCAGTCATTCAAGTCTAATTGGTGGAATTTATGCACTTGTCATTTGTAAGACGCACCTCTTGACCCCCGGGAATGGTGCGTCATTGTACCGATGTGAGTCGTACATTTTAATACCATGACGCACCTTCCGTCACAGAAAGTGACACACCATTACATTCCATCGACGCACATTTGAGTCAAACATATGACACACCATTTCATGAAAATGACTAGCCAATGACGCACATTTGAGAAACACTTCTGCTTGGAGAAAGTGACGGTCCCATTGACACACCAAATGACGCAACGTGGTAAAGTGACTTACTATGACGCACATAAGGGTCAGTATTGTGACGGACATTTTGCGGCCATGACGGTACTGTGCGTCGCGATTTTGGGGAACATGACGCAACCATGACGCACCATTCCCGGGGGTCAAGAGGTGCGTCTTACAAATGACAAGTGCATTAGTCAGATTGATATTTTTCCCTAAATATTTCACATTACTCAATTTGATGGTATGCAAATGACTATTTGCAAGGTATTTCCTAGTATTTCCCAGGAATTTGCCAACCCCGGATAGAAAAGAAAAGGAGAGTGAGAGAGGTATTATTTCATTATTGTGCTATGAAGGACTACTTGCTATTGTAAAGATAGTGGTAGTGAAATCAAAACAGGTATTCTTTCAGTTACGAATGCAAAGAGAGATAACGATCACGTACGCATATGATATATCCACAAAATCAAAATATGGAATTCATTGTACATCAAATATACATCTAATACATCTAATGTCACTACAACAGATTAAATTTGGTAAATGATGTACCAAAGTCAAAGTTATTTTGTCTATTTTGTGAGGATCATTTTTAACTAACCATTTATGTGCTTTTCATGATCCTCCCTTTTCAGATACTTTATCATATATGTTTTGTATTTTGAAGATTATGTAATACTGTTTTTATCGTCACATGGAAATAAATAATTAAATGATATTTGCCCTTTTGGTTATCTCATACACTTTCCTGATGATACTTCAGGGTTGAAATTATTGAATTTCTAAAACCAAGAAGGTAGCAAACTCACCTAAAGGCAGCGGAAAGGGTTTTGTTTTTTCTCACGAATGCAATGCGAACTAGGCCATCCCATTCCTGTATATCAAATATGGAAAGAAAACTAGTTTGAATGCATTTGAAAACACATAGCAGTGGGCTCTCATAGGGAATTTGACCCCCACCATCCGGATGTTTACCCCCAAACAGGTGTTGTCTATCACCACTCATCAGGATTAGCCTTTAGGCCAAAAAAATATACATGTTTAGGGTCCCCGCCCGCTTCCTTTTTGGGGGCCGCCTCCTTTTTTTTCCTTTTTTTTTTCCTTTTTTTTTAAATTTTTTTTTTTTTAAAGAAAAAAAACATGAAAAACACTGCTAAATGGATTAATTTCTGATTAAAAAACAAAAAACAAAAAACAAGTCGGCGGCCATCTTGAAAAATAGCCCGACTGTCAGGGAAAATGTACCGAGCGACCATTTTGAGAAGAAAAAAAAAGGGCCTCCTCCTTCCTATTTAAAAAAAAAAACGGACGCTAAACATGTTTTGTTTTTTTATTTGGCCTTAGTGTCATGTCCATCAGGCCTTATGTAATACTCTGCAAATTCCACCCATCTCCCCATATTTAAGTCATTATCTGACATTTCCCTCACCTGAAGACTTTCAGAGAGACTAGGGTGTATTTCTTGATAGGACTATGGGTTTGCTGTGTGAGTGACTTGTACACCCATAATGGTATTTTTACCAAGTCTGGTGTCAGTAAAGTATGACCTACTACACATGGAAACTGACAACCATCTCGTAATCTAAATCAGCTAGAAATATATAAATTTATCATTGTCTTTATTTACAATTACTATATATATATGTATGCATTTTTTTTCAATCGAGGTTATCTTACACAAATAATTTAGTTTTAATGACTAGTATGAGCATTTTAAAAATTAGTATATGATCTTAATTCATAATTCAATAATCTAAGCCATGTAGCCTGCACCAGACACTCACCTGAAAGTTTATTGGAGGGGGCGGATTTCTCGGTTCTATCCTTACAACACTAGACTCAACTTTAGGAGGAGGTTTGAAGTTATTCTTACCAACCTAAACAGAAAAACAAGGAGAGTAGGTAAGGAAAAATTCATCTTGAAATTACTTTCACACTGCATTGCATGAACATTTCAGATTATGAGCAAACCAACCCTGTGACCCTAAACTCCAATCAGTTCATTGGTTCTGCAAGACACATACATGCCTGTTTGACGCCAATCCATCAATAAGCCATTTTCGAAATGTAACCACATTTAACACATAAGTCTTTGTGAAGTGCCTCAACATAAGATATTTCATTCACCTGATAAGAATAATAGTATTTCAATAGTCAGAATGCAAACTGCATATATTAAGTGTTGCTAGGTAGGTCAAGCAATAATTTTGTCCTACCTGGCAACAACTAATGTATGTAGTTTGGATTCTGTCTATTGAAGCACTATTATTCTTATCAGGTGAATGAAATAATTTGTATTGAGGCACTTCACAAAGACTTGTACATTAGATTTGGTTACATTACGAAAATGGCCTATCAGTTCTTGAGATAACGTGGTCACAAGAACAGGGCGTACCGACGGACGGACAGCCCAAATACACAATGATTCCGGCTACTTTGTTGCGGAGGCATAACAATCTGGTTACACCTACTACTGATTTTATGGTTGAAATGATGGTTCATTCGTCAGAAACTGTCAGGTACCACCATGGCTAACACACCCATGCCCTTTCAACTTCAACTACCATAGATATGGTACAAACATACTTTTTAATGTTCTTTCATCACCATTACTGCTTCCTGAACCGGAATATTTATTTATCTATTTATTTATTTCTGATATTCATACAGGGTGGCACATATCACCAATTTGGTGGTCTTCCATGAGGCCTTGTTTGGTAAGAATAAAACAAATAACAGCAGCAAAAACACAATAGATACATACACAAGCATTTATACAGGTAAACTACAAATTAATTGGTATTCCCATGAAATAACTGATGACTCAAGAATTATCCTTGATCATTTTCAAGAAAGAGGGAAATGGAATTTTTGTTTTAATGAAAATAAAATAAAGAATAGATGATAACCACTTATTCAAAAGAAAGACAAAAAATTGATTGAAAAAACCTTTATTTTATAATCTGATATAGCTTAATGCACGGGATACCAAAATTGTTATATACATATTTACATCCAATTGCTCTTTAACTAATACACTTAGGTTGTTTACAAGATGGGTGAAAAATGGATACATTACATGTACAGGTGTGAATACATGATATAACAATAACCATGTCAACCAAATTTAATAATTTTGCAAATAGGAAAAATTGGTTAGCTTCGCACGAAACCCCCCAAAAGTTCACTATACAATATACAATATACAACAGGCGCGGATCCAGGAATTTCTTGCCGGGGGGGGGGGGGGGGGGCACACGGGGGGCACCGTGTGGGAAAGAGAACATATATTTTTTTTTTTTAGTCCCAAAAAAATCACAACGACCCAGCCAGCCGCTGAATAAGCGGGGGGGGGGGGGGGGGGGGGGGGGTAAGAGGACACTTTTTTTCTTTTTTTTTAGTCCCAAAAAAATCGCAGCGACTCAGCCAACCGCTCCCCCCCCTGGATCTGCCACTGTACTACAATACCACCATACAATAACCTATTAATATTTGAAGACTATTGTTAGTTTTTGTTGTGTTGTTGCCTACCTTCATAAGATGGTCTACTCTGGCCAGTAGCTGTGTGTTGATGGACAACCTGCAGTAGAGCTTGTCCCCAGGCTTGGCAACTAACCTCTGTGCAAACTCCTGCTGGAACATCAGTACTGCACACCTGCAAGAGGGTCATTTCATATAGACATTTTACAACAATTAAAAAGACAGTTTGATGCCATCATCTAACCTTTCCAAGATCAAAATCATTTAAGAATATTTGTTTTGTATTATTGTGACACATCTAGAAAAAGCACAAGTCAATGGTCATATTGAATGAATCTTCTTTTTGGGATAAAATAAATGGAAACAAGGCATTCAAGTTACATTATTTAGTATAGGACACCTAAATAATGTGCTAAATTTCTATTTTTTCAGCCAAAAAGTGAGCATCTTGGATTAATTTGGCATATTGATTCAACAATTTATTGATTACCGGTAGTCACATGATGAGTACTAAGCTTGAAAATCTCAATTCAACTACATGTACCGGTATATTAAGAATTTCATACACAAGCATTAATAACAACATTTCAGTGTTTTGGCAATAGACCGGTATACTACATATTCAAATTTCACGCATAATCTTTAAACAAAGGTTGTTCTTGACAACCTGAAAGCTTGCCTGACTAGCAAAAATGTAAAATATGCTGACTGGATTCTGAGTATTGTCACTAGGTCCCCAGGAAAGAAACATCCATAAATTTGAATATATCGGTAAAGCGGTCTATTGGCACTAACATCCCATTCAAATCAGGTGATACACTTGCTATCATTTGAATATAGTTAGTCATGTATGCTGACTTAATTTTTCTTTCAAAATAACATAGCTCTGAATTTCTAATATTTAAGCCAAACAAATAATTTGATTTGCTCTTTATCAAGAAAAAATGTAAATTATATACATTTTGTCAAGTAAAAAATGTGTTTAATTGCCAAAACATAAGATCTCAACTTTCAGAAAACCCACCTGAAGAACGGTCTGTGAAGAAGAAGCTTGAAGACGAATGGAGACGAGATCTGGTACGGCAAATTGGCAACACACACGTCAAAGAAAGGCAGGTCAGTCTTCAGGACGTCACCAACTATCACCTGCAACTTGGGAGCAAACGGTCTGGGCAAAAAGACAAGAAACAAATAATGTATTTTGTGTTAAAGGTCAAAGACCAGTATTGGAAACGCCCCAATTTCAACAAATGAAATGGAAGCTCTTATTACCAATCATGTGAAAGAGTATGTTTTGACTAATACATGATGATAAAAATTTTGCTGGGAAACCGCCTACTAATTGATATATTTGGTAAATTAGTTTATCTATTGGTGTGTGAGAGATAAACGCACGTGTCGCGCACGTGTGCGTAGTCCCATATTCATCTTTCTGTGTACAGTGTTTGTAACTTTACCAAGACTTGACCAAATTTCTTATCATTTTGATGATTCCAGAACCTTGCAATACACACAAATTCTTATATGCTAGATGATCAACCTTTTCTGGTCGATTCCACACTGTTTCTTTCACAATGCAATCGCATGACTTAATTTTTCCTATACAGAGGTTGTACAAACACTTAATTTCAATAATTATATTTAGGTGTATGTATGATTGAAAATTTTGTTGAAGCAAATTAGACATTTCTGATTTTTCTTCTAGCACAGGGCAAATGGGAGGGGAGCTCCCAAGATACTTCCAAGGAGTTGCCAATTTGTGTTTGACTGATCAAATATGACACAATGGAAAGAAGAAAAAAAGAATGGGGAGTTTTCTCTCATGAATACTCCCAAGCCACTTACGTTCCTTGCACCCTCTTCTGTAACTCAGCAACAAGACGTGGATCCAGCTCACATGCAACTACCTATATGAGAGATGTAGAAAACCAAATTAAAACAAAAGAAAAATGATATTATGGTACTGATGATTTTTAATACAATGAGTAAGATATCACTGCTGATGAAGATATCTTGTATCATACTATACATGAAGATGTGAGAAGGTGATGATGATGATGGGAATTAAAGATGAATACTATGATTTTGATGATGGTGATGACAATGACTACGATATCTTAGAAATATAGAAGGCAAAGCATATGAAAAGTTCAGAAGTAATTTGAAAACATATCTACTTAGCACTTTGAAAGATCTCACAATTATGAACCCAGTGCACTGTTTCCACTCCTTCTGTATTCGTATTTGCATAGAGAAATGCAATTATGTAGAGGTCGTGGTCGAGTGAATACATCGCCGGACTGTCGATCACAAGGTCCGCGGTTCGAGTCCCGCCGCGGCACTAATGTCATTTGGCAAGACATTGATCTACATGTACCACACTCCATCCAGGTGTTAAATAGGTACCCGATAGGATGCGAAAGCCAATGTAGTATGCTTAGCAATTTGAGCCTTGTAGCTCTTGCTGGAATGCTCCCCAGGGAGTGGAAAAAGTGCATACCGGGTACATTGTGTGAGGGCAAGCCAGAATCCGATGACCATGGTAATAACATATATGTAAGGCGCCTAGAAACTCAGACATTGCTGATGTATTAAGCGCTATATAATCAGAAATATTATCATTATTATACCTATGTATTACGCGCTGTACAAAAACGTTTATTATTGATAAGCATTAAAGGGACTCTTAACAATGTTAAATCTGAGATACACGGCCCTACGTGTTACCAGTGTCTGTGATATGGTGTTATATTGAAGCCCAAACAAAATTGGGCTTCAAAATGACCAAGAAGTGCCTCAACAAATTAAAAACCTTTGAGTGACCGGTTTTACCATACTCGATTTCCCCAATAGACTGTAGTATTATGAAAACCGTTTGGCAAACGCAAAATCTGATTTTGATTTTCAATCATAAATAACTTGATAATCAGATAGGCGATCGGCTTGTAAAAGTCATGGGATTCCTGGCTGACCTAAAGGTTTATAATTTTCATTGCAGCATGAGCTAAATCAAGTATTTTTTTATAGGATCTAAGACTAAGTTACCGGATCCCTTTAAATATGACGCCTTGGATACTAACCTTCTTGGCTTTATCCAACATCTTAACAGTCATGTTTCCAGTACCAGGTCCAACTTCTAGGACTGTGTCGGTGCTTCTCAAGGCAGCCTAAAAGCAAAATTTGAGATCAGTTACTGTACATCTGTGCTTGTAACCATGAACTCTAGGTCTATTGAGTCTCAAGCGGGTAACAAAATAACAACAATTAAACAGTTCCTTGTGGTATACATATTCATGTACACGAGTTACAAAGAAAAAGAAAATATCCATAGTTGAACCATATATGTACAAATTAAATTAATCATATATCATGCATATCAAACCTGTGAATTACATGAGCCATAACTTAATAATTTGAGAAATTTGGTTGGATTCCTTAGAGATACATAAAAGTGTGGCTGAAATTGAGTCTCTGTAATGTTTCAATGTTGCTATAAACCCTGACAATACAATTATGTTAATTCTTCATCTTGCTACAGCCATTGGTCCGTGACATCTTAGTTTTTGATTCAAGAACCAGGGCAGTGTTTCACAAAACTATCATATGTTCAAGTTTACTGCAAACCCATTAAAACACATACAAACCTAGTACATGTTTTAATGGGATGTCTGTGAACTTGTAGTTATGACTGTTTAATGAAACAATGCCCTACTGTATAGACTTTCAAAAATAAGAACAAGCTTTTCTTTGTCCAAGAATATACAAAAATATGTTTGATTAAAACTGCCTTCGGCTAGTGAAAAGGTTATTATTGAAAAGAAAATCTTCTTAATGAATCCAACTACGGTATGTAACATCAAAATAAAACTGATTCAAGAAACTATCTACCGTAAATCTCCGTGTATAAGGCGCACTTTTTTGCCGCCGAAAAAAATTGAAAGTTGGGGGTGCGCCTTATACACAGGTACAGAATTTTTTTTCTTCAATTTATGGCGCTATGCCTGGCAATGTCTCCCAGCTCAGTAATCAGTGTGTTGACTCACCACTCGGAAACTACAACAACACTAAAATTTGTCTGTCATCTTGGTTTGAAAGAAATCTTTCTAATAGATCTCAATATGTAGTTTATAATAATTCCTCAATTTTTTTTTATATAACAAATGGTGTACCACATTCTTACACCGCTTAGTCTGCTGTCAAAGACCCTAGTATTAGATATTTTAATCGACAAGTGAAGTCTCGTTCTAAAAATACAAAAGAAAAAATAGTTTGGCCTTTTTCAATCAACAAGTGATGTCTCATTTTAAAAATACAATAGAAAAATAATAGTTTTGTGCTTGTATTACTTTAGTTGAATGTCTCGTGCTAAAAACACAAAAGAAAAAATAGTTTTGTGCTTAGACTAGACTAGATCTAGTATTGGGCGATGGTCGTTGGTCGTTAATTGGCTTATTTTTTAATAGTTGTCATTATCTTCGTCGATGGTCTTTGGCTTTTTTAAACAAGGATGCCTTGATATTTTGGTCGATGGTCATTGGCTACTTTTATTCAATAGTATTTGGTCGATGCTCGTTGGTCTCTATTTCTAATATTTGTCAGACTGTTGGTCGGACTGTTGGTCGGTGGTCGGACTATAACCACAAGGTTCTATCCTAGGACCTAGGTACTTTATTGTTTTTAATTTACATTATTGATCTTACACATTCTTCGAAAAACGACATTGTTACTATTATTTGTGACAAGTTTACAAGCACAAATCAACGCCTTTAACTGCACCTCGATGTTAAATGAAGGTCCTTCCCGCGTGGGTTTTCGGCAACAAAACAACAAAACAACAACAAAACAAAAAACGATATATATATATATGTTTTTTCCCCCTCCCCAAAATAGGGATGCGCCTTATACACAGGTGCGCCTTATACACGGAGATTTACGGTAACTATCTATTCTTCTTTTCTTTAACATTAATAAATTCTTATCACATTTTAAAGGAAACAAATAAAAGCTTATACCTTGCTGATGATGCTTTCAATGACAAGAGGGTTCTTGAGGATGTGCTGTCCAATCCCAGTATTGAACAGGATTCCTGAGCAATATAACAACAAAGAAATCAATATTGGCCATACATCTTATGTAAAAGCTTCTTGAATTAGGTCATACTCCGGTACTGGTCAAAATGACTAGAATGCTGGAATCTGCACTGCACCTCAACAGTACGACAATACTATTGACGGTGGCCTGTAGGCTGTACTGCAACTGAAGAAGAAGAACTCCAAGAGACAGATGGAGGAAATCATAGGAATGTTTACGAACTCATATAAATGATATACACTTTTAATTTTAGGATTAGTCTCATGTTTTGTTTACCTCCCTTTTCAAGCAGGGGAATGGGTGCCACCAATTTCATATTTCATATTACCTCTCTTTAGTATGTTGCATAAATCTAGTAATCTGATTGGTCGAAATTGGACTTGGGAGTCGTGATTTCAGCCACGCCCGCAAAGAAACAAACTATATGCCCTATACCCGGGGCAACGGGCATTGTTAAATTTTGCTGAGATCCCCATTGGTTTACGTGTAAAAAGTTTCTTTGGGATACCAGTGTGTGATTGCCAAACGATCGTAATATTCAGGCAACTTTCCAGCGAAGATTAACACTAACAGACAGTGTCTCCAATTATCTGTGATATTTTTAACCAATCTTTACTCAAGAAAAGGATAAGGCAAGAATTCTTTGTAGGGCCTAGACTATTTGTGAATTCGGTATACAAAAGATATAACTTATAAGGACAGCTTTAATATTCGAGGCATACTGATGGTGGGCTGCGGGCGGGCGCGCGCCTGTGTCATTGGTTGAAGTCATCGTTATCTACCGTATAATGAGGATCTGAGGCATTACGGTAGATAACTTCACACAGGCGCTCGCTCGCCCCGCAACCCATCAGCGGTATATATTGAACTTGTATTGTGCAGCGGTTTGCCGTGAAACCTGTGAAAAAGTGTATAGGGGTCTAGATAATCCGAAAAATAACAAAAGAAAATTGACAGGAAACGGGTAATAAACATAAATCAAGTCTTAACTCATGATCTTTATTTGGACATTTAATGAATATTTACTTCATTTTGGGTATGTTTTAGTAGGGTATTTCCACGCCGGAGTTACGGGTCAAATTTTGGATAGGTTTCTGAACAAGCGCCAAGAGTTGTAGAGTAACACAACAAAATTTTCAATGCATGGGCATGGGGCAAGCTTAACTTGAGTTATAATTCGAAGATGAGTCACATACCTTGCTTGTACACTTGCTCATGAACGCGTGATTTCTTCTCCACTCTTACTTTAGGCATCTTGACCTTAGACAGACCGTTCCAACGTCTGATAAAGAATGTCAATCACGATTTATCGTTGATATAAGTAATATTCAACTCCAAATGAAATGGCCTGCATGTGCATGTGCACGTGTGAATAAGTTCATGACGTAATTCATAACTAAATATCATTATGAATATTCATTAGCTAGCCGGGCGTGTGCGGCCAAGTTGCATAAATCAGGGAGGTGATCCTCTTGTAATTTATTCAAACGCATTCGTGAGTTCTGAAGCGTAACAATTAATGGGATGTGTAACATTCCACTTGGCTATGAAGTTCCAGGCTCCGAGCCGCTGTTCCACTGTGGGGAATTTCGGAAGCCCCAGGGCACCAGCCCCCCCCCCCCCCTCCCACTATAGGCTTATTTTATTTATTTAGGGTACGATCGGCGCATATAGGCCTATGCGTGTTCCCAGCAACTTTCTAATACTGTAATGAAACTATTCCTCTACTTCTTTCTTCTCTTACTCTTTCCTTCTTAAAGCATCATCTTCATCAGCCCGGAGGTCCTGTAGGCTAGCTAGCTCAAACCAACTTTATTTGTTCTGAAGTTAATTTAATTGCTAGGTCTTATAATACTAAACTTATATAATTACATTACCTACAAATAAACAGACAGGTTCGAATTTTCACTTGAAATGGTAACATAGGCCTAGATACAGTTTATGATTATATTGCAATCAATGTTTATATATTTCCGTTTCCAATATGTAACAATCATTTTCAGAATGTTATGTCAGTGTGACGATGTAGCCTAGCTCGTAGCCTACATTTGCTATTATTTTTTGTATTATATATGTACAATGACTGTAAAACCAGTGACAAAAGAAATTCTCTCCTTCTCCATAGTCCCGCTTCTTTATTAGTAAAGGTTGAGTATACTACAGACTTGCTGGGTACAGCTAGCTAGGAGTTGCCGTCACTTGCGTCGTTGACTTTTGGCAGTGTTTTTTTTTTATTGGCCGAGATGGAGAAAAAAACTCACATGTTCTATAATTTCCTTGGTGCTTTTCCTTCACATAATTTTTCATTGTGATATTTGTGATGTAAATTTATTAGCAAACTAACTATAAAGGGAAATAAGGAATGAAGATCGATCGAGATCGAGCCCTATAGCTATAGAGAGAAGAAAACAAATCAAAGATAGTAGAATTTTTGTTGTTATTTATGTTCCAACATTGTCATTTTATTGGCATGTTATGTTCCGGGTATTTGAATAAAAATATAATTTAAAAAAGTGTCAATCATGAGCAGCAGCATTTTGTATTATTTCCCCTCAACGATGCAGTTGAATATGTAAATCGCAACCAGATGCATTGCATATTTCATGCAATCGAGGGGGAATTAACTGGCTCTCATGTATATAAGGCATAGGGCATTGATCTTACTTGGGAATGAAATGCAAATTAACAAGGCCAAAAAATGCTCAATGTGCGAGCTGGTCCTATTATCTTTTTTCTTTTCTTTACGTTTTTGTTGTTGTCCCTCTGATATTTGTAATATTTTGCTTAACATGATGAGGGAAGAGGAATATCCCCTATTCCCCCGCATATGTGCCACTGGTTACAACGATAACAACTTCATCTTCCAACATTCACACTATGGATTCTCTCTCTCTCTCTCTCTCTCCAAGTGCCATATCGTTTAACATTGACGATCATGCTGTTCCACAACCCTCGGCTCCTAGCCTTCTGTATTAGTACCACTAGCTCCCAGTTCTTTCACTCCTCTCTCTTCCAACAATCTCTGCAGACTGTCCATCCAAAGTATCCTCCTTCTTCCCACAATTTTCCCTGTCAAAGCAAGATTCTCTAGGCCTTCTTTACGTGTAAAGTGACCCATGAACTTCAACTGCCTAATCAACATCTCACGTTTCATTTTCCTTTGCACTCCAGCTCGTATAAGAACTTCCTCATTACTAACTTTGTCAGTCCAGGGGATTTTCACAATTCTTCTAAAGTCCATGTTTCACTACCATACATAAGTACTGGGTATATAGATGTAACAATGAATACTCATTTTTCGATTTGTCAGAATTTAATGCAGATTTAGCGAGAGCTATCCTTCTCTTGAGCTCTGTCTCACATCTGCAGAGATGCCAACCTTCTTCGACAAAAAAAAGTATTCTTAAGAGCAAAAAACAGTATTTTGGGACAAAAAACAGTATTTTTGAAAAAATCTCTCACCTTAACATATCGCCCAATCGAGCAGCTTAAAAAAAACGGCAGTACCATGTATACATACCCGGATCGAAGCGCGACGTGCATACATTACATGTGGGTTGTTTTGGGCCCGTATCACCATTCTGCGTGCATCGTTTGAATACGTAGGTGCATAATACACTTACGACACAAGGCCCATGATCAGGAATTAAGAAAAACGTCACTAAAAAAAATAAAAAATAAAAAAATAAAAAAAAATTTAAAAAAAATTAAAAAAAAATTAAAAAAAATAAAAAATTAAAAAACGTAACAAAATATACAAAAAACGTACTGCCGTATTCATAGTGAAAAAACGGGACAAATACGGCAAAAACGGAACGGTTGGCATCTCTGCATCTGGCATCCTCGGTAATCATGCTGCCGAGGTAGTTAAATGAGGAGACTTGTTTAATAATCCGTTCTTTCAGTTTCAAGTTACATTTTGGACTGCTCTTCTTGGATACCGACAGGCACTTTGTCTTGGTATAGTTTATCTCTAGTCCCATTCTCTCACTTTCTTTTAGAACTACATTCAGGAGTCTCTGATTCATTCAGAAAATAAAACAGTGTCATCAGCATGGATTATATTAGCTCATTTATTCGCAGAAACCGTAACAACCATACACAAAATACATACATTCCAATAGAACTTCAATCAATCAACAATGGCATAGCCATACCAGCAAAAGTGGAAAGGCTTATGCAAATACCCCTCCCTTTCCGGTTAATCCACATTGAAAAGCAAAAACGTGAGAATAAATTAAGAGTGAAAGTTATAATAAAAGATAGAAAAAATAAGAGGGAAAGGCAACATAGAATGCAAATAATAAGACACCCTCCCCTCACTTCATGGCCTTGTCCTCAATCCAACAGTTTATCCACATTGTAAGACCAGTTCCCATCAACAGCTGGACCCAAGCTACGCCACTGTTAAAGGGAACCAAAACTTTCATACTAAGTTACTTTTATTGTAAAGTTTAAAAGATTTGAATAAAATCAGTGAAAATTCGAACAAAATCGGGCAAGGAATAAGGAAGTTAGAGCTTTTTGAAATGACTAGTCACTAGAGGGCGATATTCAATTTGATGACATCATCTGTGGACAACTCTCCATGCCTTTTGTACATACAATTTCACAATTCTTTCGTTTTCTTCGTATTTATGTGTGTTCTTGATCCGGCTTCATAACATGTGAAGTAGAATATCATTTTGCATTCTATACCTTGCTTTCAGGGGAGTAGATTATCTCAATCACAAGAAAGAAGGAAAAACATGAAATTTGATGTACAACAATCCTCATTAATTAACATGCATACCGGTACTCATATCTAAATACAAAAACATACATAGGTTTTCATCATTCATCTAAGCCACAGACATATATTTCACCATTGCAATCTGGGGATTTCTTCCTAAATGACATTGAAGAATGAAATAAACAATGTTACACATGATTTTGATTTGTTCAACTTTCTTTGAACTGTAATAATATACATGTACTTCATGATAATCTATCAAATGTAAACAGGTACATTGCATTTCTTTAATCATTTATGACTCCAATATGAAAATTCTTTACATGATAAAACTGAGCATTCTATGTATATAGCAGAGAAAAACAAAATAAGCTTGTTTTATGATTGATTGATTATGATTGATTGATCATGATTTAAACAAAATCTCCATTTCAATATACTTTAATTTCAGAAATATCAAACCTACCATCGAAGTATGATGGTTATAAAATGCTGCGATGATACACAGTTTACAAACACATATTGAGTTCTTTGAAACAACAACTTCTTACATTATCTTTAGTCATTTGAATGATAAGCATGTTATATTCAAATGAGTAAGTTCCGAAATGCTTCAATTGTTTGTAGAGTGGAAGTACAAGAGCATGGCTGAGACAATGTTTGCATGGTATATCCAGTCTTGTAGAATTCTGCTGCCGATAATAACACAGGATACAGTGGTTTTCAAAGTGCTCGATGATACATTTATGTAATCAGAACTACCTAAAAATGAAAGTTCATATGTTCATGAAAAACAAAGTATAGCAGCAGATATTAAATAAAACAACTTCTTTTTCAACTTTAGCATATTCCAGTCAGTTTTTTGAAGGTCTAATATACACAAATTAATGTATCATAAGTTTATCCATTATAATACTGAGAATCACATTACATGTATATTATATCCAAACTACACAATTAAATCATATAATTCCACAAAAATAGTTATTCGAAAATTACAATGACGTTTTCATTGTCAGAACCGGATGACGCCTAATCCTTGCATGCCATTGTGGATTCTGCACATGTGCAATGCAGTTCAAAAATAGTAGCAAACGAGGATGAGCAGCCCTCATGCTTTCGCACACTATGCGCGCGTAGTGAAATCTTTAACACACGCAGTGAAATCGTTGATACAATTTCGCATATTTTTTTTTTTAATCGAGGTCAGGAGCAAGTTTGAAGATTTGCAACATGTCAAAGTTGCTTCTGTATATCATTTTACATATCATCATGCCAAGATTGCAGATTTTGCCCCCCCCCCCCCCCCGATCTTTGTTACAGGATTTTGTGGTAAAAAGGAACACAAATATGTGACCTCTTTTTGCTCTCTCTTTTACAAAATCCTGGATCTGCACGTGCCTCAAGGCCCAGAAGGACACCCCCCCCCCCCCAAAAAAAAAAAAAAAAAAAAAGTTGAAATACATTCTTCTAGACTGTACATCCGATTATGGTGTCATTATGACAATTGTTACACAAAATTTTCATTGAACCCTGAGTCTATTACTGAGCAAGTTGTAGCAATGGCTTATTAGGAAGCAAAGTAAAAAGCAACCAATTTGTAATAGAAGGCACATAAAAACATAAAGGCCCGAATTCACAAAGCAAGGTTTAGCTCAGACCAAGGTTAAGTTTAAACCTACTTTTGTTTCGCCAAACCTCCTTTTGTTATTTATAAACCTGGTTTATATTAGCTCATTTATTCGCAGAAACCGTAACAACCATACACAAAATACATACATTCCAATAGAACTTCAATCAATCAACAATGGCATAGCCATACCAGCAAAAGTGGAAAGGCTTATGCAAATACCCCTCCCTTTCCGGTTAATCCACATTGAAAAGCAAAAACGTGAGAATAAATTAAGAGTGAAAGTTATAATAAAAGATAGAAAAAATAAGAGGGAAAGGCAACATAGAATGCAAATAATAAGACACCCTCCCCTCACTTCATGGCCTTGTCCTCAATCCAACAGTTTATCCACATTGTAAGACCAGTTCCCATCAACAGCTGGACCCAAGCTACGCCACTGTTAAAGGGAACCAAAACTTTCATACTAAGTTACTTTTATTGTAAAGTTTAAAAGATTTGAATAAAATCAGTGAAAATTCGAACAAAATCGGGCAAGGAATAAGGAAGTTAGAGCTTTTTGAAATGACTAGTCACTAGAGGGCGATATTCAATTTGATGACATCATCTGTGGACAACTCTCCATGCCTTTTGTACATACAATTTCACAATTCTTTCGTTTTCTTCGTATTTATGTGTGTTCTTGATCCGGCTTCATAACATGTGAAGTAGAATATCATTTTGCATTCTATACCTTGCTTTCAGGGGAGTAGATTATCTCAATCACAAGAAAGAAGGAAAAACATGAAATTTGATGTACAACAATCCTCATTAATTAACATGCATACCGGTACTCATATCTAAATACAAAAACATACATAGGTTTTCATCATTCATCTAAGCCACAGACATATATTTCACCATTGCAATCTGGGGATTTCTTCCTAAATGACATTGAAGAATGAAATAAACAATGTTACACATGATTTTGATTTGTTCAACTTTCTTTGAACTGTAATAATATACATGTACTTCATGATAATCTATCAAATGTAAACAGGTACATTGCATTTCTTTAATCATTTATGACTCCAATATGAAAATTCTTTACATGATAAAACTGAGCATTCTATGTATATAGCAGAGAAAAACAAAATAAGCTTGTTTTATGATTGATTGATTATGATTGATTGATCATGATTTAAACAAAATCTCCATTTCAATATACTTTAATTTCAGAAATATCAAACCTACCATCGAAGTATGATGGTTATAAAATGCTGCGATGATACACAGTTTACAAACACATATTGAGTTCTTTGAAACAACAACTTCTTACATTATCTTTAGTCATTTGAATGATAAGCATGTTATATTCAAATGAGTAAGTTCCGAAATGCTTCAATTGTTTGTAGAGTGGAAGTACAAGAGCATGGCTGAGACAATGTTTGCATGGTATATCCAGTCTTGTAGAATTCTGCTGCCGATAATAACACAGGATACAGTGGTTTTCAAAGTGCTCGATGATACATTTATGTAATCAGAACTACCTAAAAATGAAAGTTCATATGTTCATGAAAAACAAAGTATAGCAGCAGATATTAAATAAAACAACTTCTTTTTCAACTTTAGCATATTCCAGTCAGTTTTTTGAAGGTCTAATATACACAAATTAATGTATCATAAGTTTATCCATTATAATACTGAGAATCACATTACATGTATATTATATCCAAACTACACAATTAAATCATATAATTCCACAAAAATAGTTATTCGAAAATTACAATGACGTTTTCATTGTCAGAACCGGATGACGCCTAATCCTTGCATGCCATTGTGGATTCTGCACATGTGCAATGCAGTTCAAAAATAGTAGCAAACGAGGATGAGCAGCCCTCATGCTTTCGCACACTATGCGCGCGTAGTGAAATCTTTAACACACGCAGTGAAATCGTTGATACAATTTCGCATATTTTTTTTTTTAATCGAGGTCAGGAGCAAGTTTGAAGATTTGCAACATGTCAAAGTTGCTTCTGTATATCATTTTACATATCATCATGCCAAGATTGCAGATTTTGCCCCCCCCCCCCCGATCTTTGTTACAGGATTTTGTGGTAAAAAGGAACACAAATATGTGACCTCTTTTTGCTCTCTCTTTTACAAAATCCTGGATCTGCACGTGCCTCAAGGCCCAGAAGGACACCCCCCCCCCCCCCCCCCAAAAAAAAAAAAAAAAAAAAAAAAGTTGAAATACATTCTTCTAGACTGTACATCCGATTATGGTGTCATTATGACAATTGTTACACAAAATTTTCATTGAACCCTGAGTCTATTACTGAGCAAGTTGTAGCAATGGCTTATTAGGAAGCAAAGTAAAAAGCAACCAATTTGTAATAGAAGGCACATAAAAACATAAAGGCCCGAATTCACAAAGCAAGGTTTAGCTCAGACCAAGGTTAAGTTTAAACCTACTTTTGTTTCGCCAAACCTCCTTTTGTTATTTATAAACCTGGTTTATATTAGCTCATTTATTCGCAGAAACCGTAACAACCATACACAAAATACATACATTCCAATAGAACTTCAATCAATCAACAATGGCATAGCCATACCAGCAAAAGTGGAAAGGCTTATGCAAATACCCCTCCCTTTCCGGTTAATCCACATTGAAAAGCAAAAACGTGAGAATAAATTAAGAGTGAAAGTTATAATAAAAGATAGAAAAAATAAGAGGGAAAGGCAACATAGAATGCAAATAATAAGACACCCTCCCCTCACTTCATGGCCTTGTCCTCAATCCAACAGTTTATCCACATTGTAAGACCAGTTCCCATCAACAGCTGGACCCAAGCTACGCCACTGTTAAAGGGAACCAAAACTTTCATACTAAGTTACTTTTATTGTAAAGTTTAAAAGATTTGAATAAAATCAGTGAAAATTCGAACAAAATCGGGCAAGGAATAAGGAAGTTAGAGCTTTTTGAAATGACTAGTCACTAGAGGGCGATATTCAATTTGATGACATCATCTGTGGACAACTCTCCATGCCTTTTGTACATACAATTTCACAATTCTTTCGTTTTCTTCGTATTTATGTGTGTTCTTGATCCGGCTTCATAACATGTGAAGTAGAATATCATTTTGCATTCTATACCTTGCTTTCAGGGGAGTAGATTATCTCAATCACAAGAAAGAAGGAAAAACATGAAATTTGATGTACAACAATCCTCATTAATTAACATGCATACCGGTACTCATATCTAAATACAAAAACATACATAGGTTTTCATCATTCATCTAAGCCACAGACATATATTTCACCATTGCAATCTGGGGATTTCTTCCTAAATGACATTGAAGAATGAAATAAACAATGTTACACATGATTTTGATTTGTTCAACTTTCTTTGAACTGTAATAATATACATGTACTTCATGATAATCTATCAAATGTAAACAGGTACATTGCATTTCTTTAATCATTTATGACTCCAATATGAAAATTCTTTACATGATAAAACTGAGCATTCTATGTATATAGCAGAGAAAAACAAAATAAGCTTGTTTTATGATTGATTGATTATGATTGATTGATCATGATTTAAACAAAATCTCCATTTCAATATACTTTAATTTCAGAAATATCAAACCTACCATCGAAGTATGATGGTTATAAAATGCTGCGATGATACACAGTTTACAAACACATATTGAGTTCTTTGAAACAACAACTTCTTACATTATCTTTAGTCATTTGAATGATAAGCATGTTATATTCAAATGAGTAAGTTCCGAAATGCTTCAATTGTTTGTAGAGTGGAAGTACAAGAGCATGGCTGAGACAATGTTTGCATGGTATATCCAGTCTTGTAGAATTCTGCTGCCGATAATAACACAGGATACAGTGGTTTTCAAAGTGCTCGATGATACATTTATGTAATCAGAACTACCTAAAAATGAAAGTTCATATGTTCATGAAAAACAAAGTATAGCAGCAGATATTAAATAAAACAACTTCTTTTTCAACTTTAGCATATTCCAGTCAGTTTTTTGAAGGTCTAATATACACAAATTAATGTATCATAAGTTTATCCATTATAATAC